>WMED01005392.1:0-19562 GCA_019650415.1 Pipa parva
CATTGGTGTGTGAGGCGCTGTTACTGTAAGACAGTTCCTGCAGGTCTGTCTATTCATCTACTCGCATTGAAAGCCCATCAATAGGCAACATCAGATTATGAAATTCGCTGAGAGCATATAAAAGTCTTTTGAAAGTCCAATGACAGGAACAAAAAGGGTGCTGGGGTATCCCCTCTATGCGTTTCACCTTATTGGCTTCTTCAGGAGTCAAATTTGGAGTGTCCAAACGTGAATTTGGTTTAGTGCAGGCAAATAGTTTAGAGGTAATATAATAATTAATATTGGCCAAAAAAAGCAGAGTGAGTCATTTTCCCATTATTTGCTTTGCTAAGTGAAAATGATTTGCAAATAGCAATTCAATAAGGAGCAAATTATAGAGATATTAGGGAGATGTACCTCTACCCCTAGACTGCTTATTGTGATTTATTTGTGATATTAATTGTCACTATTCAATAAAGGATTTGCAATTTCTTGGTAAATCCTGATAGTTATCCTCCAGCATACGTAGCTAATGCAAGCTTTGAAAATGTGAAGCCCTGTTTCTGTTACAAAACTGTGCAACACCCCATTGCAACTCCTAATGCAACATTGGGCTGGACTGCCCATTTTTCTATTGAGTAACCCTTAACCTAGCAAATATAGAACTCCTCCAATTTCTCTCCACTTTCAGGGTAGAGGTCTTGATAGCACCCAAAGTGCTGGTCCAATAAAAAAAAAAAACAATAGTAGAGAAACCCATAACTTTCAGGAGGCAACACTCCATAAATAAAATCAATGAGTCTGTATCTTTTAATTCTGTACAATAGGTAAATGGTATAACTACTTAATAAGGGATCAAGTCTCTTCTTTAATGGTGCTTATATGGTGCTGTGTATCTGTAGTATGCTCACGTAAAGACTGTAGCAGAAAAGGATCAATGTTCAGTTCTTAATCAATTTTAGTTGTTAAGGTTGTTGGTGTGTCAGCAAGTTGGGCAGATAGTTTAAATGGTTTTAATATTGGTAATTGTTTGCTGTACAAATTGAAAATTACATTCAGTGGTAGATGGGACATATTGAAGAAGATCTGGGAGAGTTCACAATTTTCTCAGTCTGTCCACCATTTCATTCTAGAAGGATTGTGTGTGGGCTTGGTCTGGCAGAGCATTAGGTTTAGTTTAATAATTTTTTTTTGAATAGTCTAATGAAAATATAAGTAAAAGTCTATATTAGAAGCCAGCAGTGCTTGCAATACAACATAGTTAAGGATAAATAAAGGAATTCATCAACATGGACAATATCTCCAGAAGTCTAGTAACCTATAACAACCAATCAGCTGTTAGCATTCACTGGTATAGGGGAACTAAAATTATAAAAGCCAACCTCTGATTGGTTGCTCTCAGTTACTAAACCTCTGGAAAGTTTGCCCCTGTTTATGAATTCCCTGTATATTTGGAGCCCCATGGTCATGACCATGTACACATATTACATTTTTAATAAGAGAATTGAAAATCCAAGGTTTACTTGTAAGACTCTTTAAGACAGGCGAATGCGTTTCAATTCTGCTTTTAACTGCTTTTGTTTAAATGGAAACCAGACATCAAAAGAAAAGAGAACATTTGTGTTACTGTGTGAAATCATTGCTTCTGTTTAATGAAATGGACCATAACTTGGCACATACTGAGAAGGATCAGCAGCCAGTTATTCTTCCCTCGCCAGCCGTCAAAACAATAGGCTGGATCTTTGTAAGCCCATGTTTTTCATGGAGATTAATAACCTGATCATGGAGTTGGCAGACACATCCCTGCTAAGGCTGGCCCCAGAAATAAGAGCTGATGCCATTTTTGAAGAAGAAATAAAAATGTGCAGTCCAGGTAAAGCACAAATATATTAAAACATAAAAACTCTGCAGTGACTCATTTTCCTTCTTAGTGAGTCAGAAACAACCTACGGAACAATTCTCTTAATTATATTAAACTACAGATCCCATTTCTGTTAGCCAAATTAATTTAAAGTATAGGTTAACAGCACAGCCAGAAGTCATACTGTTAGCCGACCTTGAAAGACATTCCTGTAACTGCATTACCCACACTGCTTTGTGAAATCTGAATGGCGAACACCTATTATTTTTGTTTGGTGCTCCATGCTAACTGTACCCCAAAGTACAAGGGTATTTTCTCCCTGTATGGGCCAGGGGCACCAGTGATATCCTTTAAACAGCATGCCAATGGCTGAGGTTCATTTATGATAGGGGTAACATAACAATAATGTCAAATAATGGAACATATTTTAAAGCACATCCTTTCCCTTCTGCATAGAACTCTGGGTCCTTAAAGGGGAACTAAATTCAGATTACATCTTTTGATAAGCAGTACCATATCTTAGTGAGAAATGTTTCTCCCCACTAGATGTTTCATGTGATGCAGAATGATTGAGTAATCAGCACTGATAAACTCCTGCACCAGAAAATCTGTGTGTGATGTGTACTGGCCAGTTTTCCATGAAAAGATACCCTCCCCCAGACATGTTTGCCCTACTTACAACTTAACGCCTGCGCACAAGGTAGCTTACCCTCTGTAATCTCCTGCATTTCAGGAATGTAAACAGTGAGACGAAAAGGTCAGCACACTGCTTAACCAATTGCAGTCAGGCAACATTTTCTTCTCGTGCAGAACAGAAAGGAGAGCGTGAGGAAAATGTCAGGAAAACTAAGGGAACAAATGGCAAGTATTATTTCTTCCCTAAGTGTTATTTTAACTATTTGTGTCGGCAATTGGCTTAGTATAAAGGAGTTTTGTATGTATGTGTACAGTTATATCATCACTATACTGCCACTTTAACCCATGTTGGGTTGAAGAATACTGCAAATCTCCAGGTCACCTGCCCCCTGGAGTCCAAGACTTGACCCAGGATAGACCTAGTTAATTGCCCTCTCATCTCCTAACTGAGCTAGCTGACCCTATAAGGGTCCTGCACTCCTTAGGGAGATCACTCCAGTATACTGAACAGGACAAAAAAAATAGATAGTTTTTTCACCAAGCTTAGGAGTTACCATATTCTTTTTTATTGATGTCAGAAAGCTGTGCAATAAACTGGTTGTAGCAGTTTGAAACCTAGAGAGGATGATTAAATAAACCTACAAGTAAACCAAAGGGGAATTGAGATGTGCCTAAAGGGAACATTCCCATATGTGTTAATCAAAACTCTTGATTGTGTACTGCAGATAAAGTGCATATATAATTTGTCCAAAGCTTTACTATAATTTACAAGACTACATCATTTTATAAGAACATTGTTTAAACACTGACAAATACTATATTTAACTGTAGAGGGCATTTATCAAGCTTTTTCCAGGAAAATATTACTGTTTTCCACCCACTCACTGTTTCTCAGTCATTTCAAAACCTCTAGCTAAACTGAAAGTACTGCTGTTCACACCAATTTAATGGGTTATGATTGGGTAAGATAAGCCTGAAAAGATATGCAGAGTTTGAAACCAGAAAGTCTGAAACCTCTGCTTTATAGTAAAATACTGCATAGGAAAGTACCAGTTATAGCATAGAAGCATGAATTTAAGACAATTCCCATGTTCTCCAAATTTGTGTATTTAAGAAAAATCTTTAACTTCCAGAGATGTGGCAAATTTACTGACAGTTCACAACCACATAGTTATACAACAATTTGTGTTTCTACACATTGTCTGTGACAACACTTTGGGTATTCATCACGAGGATGGAGTAATAATTCAAAGTCTAAACAGTCACATTAAGGTCTAAATTTAGTCCATCACCACCTCCGTCTTATTCAACAACTGTTTATTTTCAATTTGATATTTGCATTGCTCAAAAAAATGTTTGTAAAAATATCATTGCAAATATTGTGAGTTTTATCAACCCTTGGTTCTTTTGTCGTTTGATGCGTCACAATTTATCCCTCTTTTGACTTACAAGACGGTTCATATTTATTCCTCCCACAGCTCAAAACTTTTTCTTTTAGGCTCCTGTTTATGTGTGTGAATTTATTTTTAATTTTCTTCCTTCTTCCTTTCATCTTCTATATCTCACTTCTTCCTGATGTCTTACATTAGATAAATAAGGTAAATGCTCGAGCTGCCCTATTTCCATCTCTGGGTCAAAACAGAGAAGCAAGTGATTGCAGATGTTCTCTGTCCTTCCTCTAGTTATATTTCTCTTGTCTGTGTAATTAAAGGACTTTACTTTAAAAATTACACAAGTGTGGTGCCCTTAACATACACATATATCTGGTGTTCTTAAGAAAAACAAGGAATTTATTGACAGTAACAAAATCTGTCTCCTTCACAGTACTTAATACTGTTAAGCAGTAACAAACTGTTATAGTATATTCCATAGTTACCACATTTGTTGTTTGCAGCATGTTTCCTAATTAGTTGCATATATTTGGCATTCTCTGGAGTATAAATCAGCTAGCCACCCAGAATCCTTTGTGGGGTACTTCTCATGAAAACTCTCCTTCTCTGAAGTGATCTATTTTACACCCTATTCCTGTTCTGCTATAGTTCTCAGCAGTCCTGCAGCAACCCCATTACCCAGGTCCACTACAATACTATTTGGAGTGAAGTTCTCCAAATAGTTTAATTTTTATAGATGTAGTCCCTCCAGCAGCCCAAGTGGCCTAAGTAAGAAAGCCCTTGCACTACACAGCAATATATTACCTTCAGAGGTAACTGGTACCTCCATTTTCCTAATCACCCATAGAATTAACAAGCCTATAATGCTCCTTTAAAAGGACAATAGCTTTTACTGGTAATAAGAATTTTACTGTTAATTACAATTACAAATTCTAAAATGGAAAAAAAAATATAACCCACACATAAAACTATGGCCTGCAAAATGATAAATAGAATGATAAATGGCACTAAACAGTAACATGGTGATGTACAATCCAATTAATAAGGATATCAATGATTTTCAGAAAAATTACAATTGTGTTTTTGTTTGTATTAAGGAAGAGGTTAATATTTTTGGCCAAATATCTGGATCCTCCATATTGTTAAATATAAAGAAACATTCCTAAATGATGAGGTGAGAGAGTTCCCAATAATCAGAAAGCTGCCAGGTGTACTTATGGAACCTGCAACCACTTCTGTCTCAGGAAGCATAAAAACAGAAATGTATGGAATGTGTCTGCATTCTTGTATGCTTTAAATGTACTTAGAGCACTTGCTTTAGTTTCTGCATTAGGAATAAAATGTTTAAATATCCAGTTGTGCTTTACCTAGGACAGTTACATACTAATAAACCCTGTACTTAGTTGGAATTTAATATGGCTGCATATTTTGACTAAACTGTCCAACCGCTGCTTTGTGTATTGTTATGTTGGCTATTCTGGACAGAATAAACCATGGTTGACCAATGACCTCCACAGGTGTGTGTGATGTAATTGATTGAACAGAAGATGCACGTAAGAGCATGACAGTCTACTGTGCGGTCTGTTGTTTAACCTGGGCACGATCAGTGCATTTTGACCATATCAAACACAATTTTATCATTCAGCCCTCATGATGGAAAGTTGTCCTACATAGACAGCTTTAGATGCATAAAATATGTCCAACTGCTCACACCATCCCTTCAGTTAAATTAAGTATTGTGGGTCAATTCTACAACCTTTGAATCCCCTGATTTTGAAAGAAGCCATCCACATCTCTCATTAACAGGGAAAGCCTTTTTGATCACTTAATCACTTCAAACTTCTCATTTACATTTACTCTCTTCTGGAAGCCAATCCTCTTACTCAGTATAATCGCAGTATCTTAAATTAATATCTCTCTGCAAACCATATTGTGAAGAATGCAATAAGAGCTGCTAAGCGTTAGATAAATTAAACTGAATAAGATGAAGGTGAAAAAGACATTGGACTGTAAAGATTAAATGCTTCTTGAACTAATGCAATCACGGTTAAGTGTACGAATTGCTTTCATAACAATACTGTTCTTCCTAACGAGTGAACACAGATTAAAATTCTAAATATGGCTCAGTAGGAAGCAGCAGTGTATTGAGAACACTTAACCTGGCAATAATAGACCCAGAGTATCTGACACACAATACCATCCTGTATGACATTTAATACCATAACTATTACTGTAACCTAGGGTCCATAGATCTTAATGATTTTTCCCAGGACTATCTCCGTTCTAGGCTAAGTCATACAGAGTGGAATGCAGGCACAGACTGGAAAACTGAGGGGGGTCTTTTGATGCAATAATTTATGGCTTTTATTTTGTCATGTATAATCTCTCTTTACACTGTAGGACTTCAAAAAAATAAAAGTAAAAAGTTTGTATCTTAAAAGCAGTCATGAGACAATAAGACTAAACCTTGTACTATATACATACTTCGTACTATATATGTCGCCGCAATATCAGATACCATATTTTGATGCTCATCACCACATTTATGCCCCATTTGCAGCATCCTTTTTTTTAAAAAAAAAAGTTTTTATTTTGATTTTCATTTAAACTGAACAATAGAACAAGAAAACAATTAACAAAAAAATAAACGGATAACATTACTGTATGTCAAGCTTTGCGTTTTCACCATTTTGTTAACATTACATCAGGTTTGTTTACACATGGGTTGTTGTACATTTTTTCATCACATTTATTCTTTAGTTGCTTTATTACCACTGCTCTAAGTGGGGTTTGGGGGTAAATCTCCCCCTAGGTCGGTGTCTAACCATGTGGACCAGATATCATAGAACTTTTTGGGAGTTCCTCTTGTTTGCAGCATCCTTAGAGGTACAATGAAAGCTACCTTGGTGCATTGTTCTAATAAAAGTGTTGCACGAAGCAGCCAAGTCCTCAACAGTTATTTGCCCATCTAATTGCCAATGTTAAATAAAAAGTCTTTTTGAAATATAATCTATTTACTTATTTTCAGTGTCCTTTAATTGGCAGGCACTTTCTTACTGAAGTCCTTCCTCTCTCACCTACTTCATCTTCAGCTGATCAGTTTGGAATCCTGTGTTAGTGACCAGTAAAGCACCTAAAGATCCCTGGATCATGGGGCAGGATTGGCACTGGAGCCTCCTCTCTAACGCAAACCAAATAAAGCAAACTAATGTAGTCTTGCACAGATACTTCAGCACTGGCAGTGGGGGCTTCAGGGTCTGGGCCTTGCGGATACTGTGGCCCTTTAAGAGCCACAACTGCACAACCCCTAATGTTATATCCCTAGCAGTGATTTAATCCACAGGACTGTTGATTCTGGAAAACCAATCAGAAAGAAGCAGGTGGACAGTGCTCTGTTACTTTTCACACTCTCATTGGTTACTCGGAACTCTCAAGTTTTTCAGTCAGTTTTCTGGCTTAAAGGAACAGTTCAGTCTGCAACAGATATTTGGCCATCTAATTGCCACTGTTAAATGAATGCTTTTTGTAATATGTATTTAGTTCTTTTTAGTGGCTTAGAAATTATAACTGCTTTCTTACAGAAGCCATTTCTCTTTCACCTGCTTTTTCTTCAGCTATTTGGAATATCGAGTCAGCAAACCAAGTCAGCAGGTGGGCAGCAGCTCTGTGAGGTTGTACAGCTGCAAAATTCAGATGAATTTCTCAGAATTCTCAAGCCTTTAGACTGCACACTAAGTTGCTGAAGAGGAAGTCATTTAAAGATAAAGGATCTACTATATGAAACTGGCTCTGAAATAGAAAGTATGATATTAGTAAATAACTAATATCATGTGATGACTAACCAAGGTGCTAAAGAGAAAGTAGGTGGATGAAAGAACAAGCTTAAAAGAAAACTAACTGTAAATGGAAAAGAGTGAAAGCGAGTACAAAATATAACCTACAAAAATAATTTATTTATCAGCAATAAAGAGGCAGGAAAATAACTGCTAACCAAATTCTGCCTTTAAGAGGCATTCCTGGGGCATCATCTTTGACCAAAGATTGCTAATTGGCAGTGCATATGGGGCAAATTTATCAAAAAATAGAATCCTCCACCTCAAATGAACTTGCTACACTGTACAATAATTTGCCTGGATTGGTGAAAAGTCAATCAGGCTTTTTCACTAAATAACATATAGTCATATAGTACATTTTGAATGTAGTCAGACAAATAGTATCAGTGGGGTATTTTAAAGAGATCGCCATGAATAGACGTATTGTAGCAAAGTGATGTCATCTTCACATAGATCTTTTAAAGCAGACAATATCAATCAATGGGGCTTATTCGTCAAAGTGAGAATTCTAATGTCGAAGTGAGTTCTTATCACTTTGTATTGCTAATTTGTCGTAGAGTGTGCTGAATACTTGAATATGGAAAAGTGACAAATAAATGGGAATTCAGACTTTTACACAACTGTTCAAACTTTAATGAATAAGTCCCATATTTCTATATTCATTTTTATATACTGACAATATGCATATATCAAAGTGCCTTTTGCTAAAATATACTCCCTGAGGAAGCCAAAATAGCAAAAAGCGTAGGAGTTCTTTTCTGTTTACCAATTTTATTTGTACCTATACTAATGTGAATTTTTATGCTTTAAATTATTAAAAGTTTTACTTTATGAACCTGCACGCCGTTTTTTTTGAGGAATTATTCCATACAGCTTATCCAAATCAACTAAGGACCCTTATTGGATACCACCGATTGGTCGGGATTACACCATAGTAATCCAAAGACTTTATCAATGAACAATGAGTGAGTAGAATTTACCATTATTCTTATCATTTTTAAAGTGACCTACACTATCTACTCCTTTCTTATACCCAGAAAAAGTGTGACACCCCTAACTTCAACATTCTACACTGGATACCATCAAATGGTCAGGATTGCAACATAGTAATCTAAATCTTTAACCAATGGATAATGAGTGAGTAGAATCTACCGTTCATTTTATTGTTATTAAAGTGACCTACACTATCCACTCCTTCTTTTATACCCAGAGGAAGCGCAGCTCTCCCAACTCATTTAAACTATATATCAAAGTGCACCTGTCACCTAAAAACTAATATTAAATCAGGTTCTACTAATAAATTAAACATTTATGTAAATGTAAATATATGTAAACAAAATTACCTTCATACAGCATTTATCTCTGTCATATTTCCAGTCAGCCTGAATTTCTTTCCGGAGTGTCAGGTGGGCAGGGCTAAATAATGATTGACATTATAGCTCCTCCAATCAGATCCCTTAAATCACGATCTAGCAAGGATCTAATTGGAGGAGCTATAATGTCAATCATTATTTAGCCCTGCCCACCTGACTCAGAAAAGAAAAGGCCAGATGACAGGGAAAATGACAGAGAAATACTGTATACAGGTAATTAAAAAAAAAAAAATACATATATATATTGACAAAAACATTTATTTCATCATTACATCCTAAATTAGTATTAGAGTTTTGAGGTGACAGGTGTACTTTATTATAAGAAAGGACAATGCCACTATTTTGCAATGTTGAGATCAGCAAAACTAAAACCAAAATGATTTTAGACTTGTCGTTTCAAATGGAATAAAGTCCTACTGTTGCTTATTTCATTAATTTAGAAATGCACTTAGTGACAAATGTTGCAAACTAAATATGCAGGGCACACTTTTCTTGTAAAGTGGTGGTTAAGGTATTAATTTAATTCTAATTTTTTTTATTAAAAAATGTGCAATTTATAGTATCTCCCCAACACTACATGCAATTTCAGTTTGATTTATGCCGTTATACTGGCAGACTTACCCTGGGATGTGATATAAAATGGGAAATTAGAAACGTCATACAGAGTAGATGAAGCTTATATTTTTTGATATACTGCATTTTAGCAGTAGTAGAAAGAATTTTTAATGAAGCATTAAACATTACATCACAAATACAAATGCATGAGCCTTCAGTGACCTTGTGATTTGATTCCATGAGCCAAAAACTTAGTTTATACTAACCTGGGAACATTTCTACTTTGTTTAAATGGCTGAAGTCCCTGGGGATTGTTTATCCAGTAGGTGAATCCCACAAACATGTTATTATTATTATTTATTCATTCTTATATAGCGCTACTATTTTTCACAGCACTTTACAGAGAATCATCATTCACTTCAGTCCCTGCCCCATGGAGCTTACAATCTAGTGTCCCTATTTTTCTCACACATATGTATGTTTTTGAATTGTGGGAGGAAACCAGAGTGCCCAGAGGAAACCCACGCAAATGCGGGGAGAACATTCATGCAAATGAAGTCCAGGATGGAATTGAACCCAGGACTTCAGTGCTGCAAGGCAGCAGTGCTAACTGCTGAGCAACCGCACTGTTATTGATAACTCATCAGTAGCTGAACTACACCTACCTGGGCCCTATGGCAGGATAAGCACTGGGCATGCCTCCCAACTATCATGGATTCTATGAGACAGTCCCATTTTTTGGGTGTTGTCCCATGGATCCAGGTCCCTGTCCCCACTGCCAATCAATGAACAGTGGGAAGGCACCAGTGACGTCAATGCCAGGTGTCTCACTGTTCCACCATGGCAGGTTGGAACGTTTGCTACAGAGGACCCCTTCCAGCAACACCACCTACTCCTGTGTACCCTGGCCCAAATGAAAGAAACTTACTAGAATCCAGGTGAGCGCAAGGTTCAGACGCTGCTGAATTTATCAACTTCAAAGAGGATGCACACACAGTCACTGGGTCTCAAGCTATGCTGGAAACTGCACAGCACAAGAGGAAATAAGACTGTTTGCTTGGGACATCCTTGTGAAGTAAACAATTATTTGCACTTTAATAGAAGAACATATGTCCCATATACTGGAGTCCACAGCAATATTAATGCAAGAAATACTATGGGGGATATGTATCAAGTAATGTTTTCACAATGGTAAAAAAGGAATCTAAAATTTAACAGCAACATTTAAAGAACACCTAGTGATAACTTTTTTAAAATAAGTAGCAATTCCCATTTTGTGCCCTTTTTTGACACTAATGTAGAGGCAGAACTCGCTAGTTATTCAGGGTTATTCAGGGTACCCATGTACTATGTTAGGGGGAACATTTGCTACAAATTACAGTTGTACAATGTATAGGATTTGTTTCAACAATCAGACAAATCCCATGGTTTTACTAAGGACTTAGCTCAACCCTAAGGCTTTGGGTCAATCAATTCCCTCTTAACATGTAACTGTTAACATTAAGTTAATATTTTATAGATCCCAGTTGTTATGACTGTTAAAGGGAAAATATTCTTGTTTTCTGAAAAATAAAATACATAAAACATATAGTTATAAATACTCTAGTTCTAGTACAAAGTGCCTTTTAAAATGTTTGTTTACACATTATTGCAGATTACTAAATCGTTTATCTTCAAAATATAATGTAAAAATCAACCATACATTCAAATTAAATAGAGGCCTCTAGTTGCATATATATAGAGTAGAATGGTATCATGTTTTGCTTAGTTTTTCATATCGATACATTTTTACAAAAAGTGGCTTTCACACATGGAATAATTATTCTTAAAGAGCAAGTGAGCCACAAAAAGTTTTTATTGTTGAGTAAAATGAATAAAGTTCAGCATAGGATCTGGTATCATACTACTGTTCAGACAAATTTTCTGTGCCACCTTTGGGGGGGTTATTCACTATGGTGCGAATTTGACTGTTGAATTCATAAACAGCGGATTCCCATAGCAGATCCGTGACAATTTCCCCATTGTAAAGTTGTGAAATTTTTTAATGTGAAGATTGCGACAATCTTCCCATAATAAAGTCAAGACTGCAACAATATTTTCATTATAAAGACAAGGCTGTGCGGCTGCGACAGTCGCAGTCTACTGCGACTGTCTTTATTTGGCGAATTCGCACCTATACACAACAATTGTTACCCTTTATACCAAACTCAACAAACAGCAATGTTTCAGATATAATTAAGAGGCGCAACTAATTTCAACTCTGATTTATTAATCTATATCCCATTAAACCTTGAATTGCAGCATTAGCTATGTACACTTGGATTGTGTCAACTTGCCAATAACCAGTGCTAACTGGTTACCAGTAACTACTACCTAGTTCTCAAGTCAACATCCACATTTCTCCTACTCTGCAAGTAGTTCTAGCAAAAACTAGGGCCTTTAAAATGACCAAACAAACATGTCAATGTTGATGCTCTCCTAAGAAAACAGTCTAGTCTCCAGCAGTTATTTGCCCACTTAATTGTCACTGTTAAATGAATCATTTCTGCAATATAAAATATCTACTGATTTTTGCTACGGTTATAGTATATGTTTTTCTTGTCAGTAGGAGTAATTAGTGTGCTGACTAGCTTAAACTTAAATTTTGGGGCTTATTCATGAAAGTCCAAATTTCTCTGTCGAATTGACTTCGGGCCATGTAAACAGCGTGTCATGGACGGAAAGTGGACCCACTGTACTACCTTGGAGATTGGCTCAAGTACGCTGCGGGGAGCGGAATCTAAGAGATCCCTGGTCTTCGCCTTTAACCTCCGCAAGGAGGTACTGGTGTTAGCTGCGCGGGACCCCCAGGTCGCGGCCCCCGAGCGTACCCTCCAACGGTAGTTGCTAGTGCTGGAACTCAGGGCTATACAGGAACCGGATAACACACTTGAGCAAAGTAGAAGAATTCTAGGTGTATATAGCTTTAATTAACAAATCTGCATCCACCAGGAATGACACTGGACAGACAAGGAAAATCACTAGGAAACAGGTATGCAGGAACACTGTATTAGGACTCAGAGCTGGAGCAACAAAATGTAGGACCTTTCTGGCTGGAAGCTTAGGCACTGAGTGCCCAAGCTGTCCAGCTTTTAAATCTCCCGCTGCGTCCCTGTGCAGTGGGAGCGCTCCTGACACGTCAGTGTCACGTGAGCGTGCCGGCAGCGTGCACGCTGCTGGCAGCCATTAAAATCCTGACAGCCGCGACTCGTGCGCCTAAGAACAGTGCACCCGAGCCGAGCTGTCAGGTAAGGAGCGGCGGTCACGCCGCGTGTTACACAGCGTCAGACATAGTTTCTTGAATTGTGCAGTGTAGTTAGCCGAACCGTAGTAGGTTTTTAGATTTTTATTTGAAACTCTTATGAAAATATAACTTAAATGAACTCATGACAACAAGCTGCCCGACATTACAAAGGTACGAAACAAACCGAAAATTCCCCCCCAGTCTGATGGCCAAATTGTCCTTGGCTGCGAGCCATTATGCGGAGTCATGCTGAGTAATGTAAATCTCATCAATTAGGTGCAGTGATGTTCCACTAACGGTTTTAAGTAAATATTACATCCTTTTTTATGTCCCTAAATCCCTAGTTCATGTTGTCACTTGGTTGTAGAGTTTATTATCACTTTTAAATGAACAGTCACCGGTGGCAACATCAGAGCCAATTTGATCTGGTGAAGGAAAATTGGTGAATTTAGAGTAGTACGCCTTGTGAGCTCTTTAAATCCACAACTGTTGTTAGCGTCTGAATTAGTCACATATGTATGTATATTTTTAGAGCACCACTAGGTTACATAACTCTGTACAATTCAACAATACAATTATAATACAGACATGGGAAAGTGCATAACAAAGAACAAGCGAAGTAAATTAAATTAAATTACAGTATATTTGCCACCTTGCAGAATTTGCTGAATAAATTAATATGGGAAAATGGCGAATGAATGTGAATTCTTATTTTTACGCGACTATTCGGACTCTCCTTAATAAGGCCCAAAGATTCTGAACAGCTAGATTATTAGCAACTTGAATGGCTGGTAAAGGTATTACATTTATCCCTCTTGCTATTTAATAAAGCAGTCTTTGACTGCCTTACTATGTAGAAATTTAGAGCTATGGAAAAGTAACTCAGAGAGGATTACACATACTGTACATTTTTTTTTTGGTTGCAAGCTATATTTGGAAATGTCACATCATGTATGAGAGAGAAAATGTAACTTTAAGAATTAATGAGCAATTTAGAATTATTTTTTAAAATCTTCTACAACTGCAAACTGTGAGTACATTTTTATCATGGCCCATATGAATAATTTTCAGATTCATTGTCTATTTATATGACCTTTTCATAATAGATAAACATGATATATCCACTGAATTTAACACGGTTTAAAATAGTTATAGCTTTAAAGAAAAAAGTTCAGTCTCCAACCATTATTACCTGCCATTAAATATATAATTTTTGTAATATTTTTTATTCTTTAATTTCTCTCCTTTCCCATTAATAATAGAATAGTTAAAGATACTAGAGTCTAGACCAGTGTTTTTCAACCTTTTCTCTTCAGGGGAACCCTTTGGTGTTGTCAGATTTCTGGCGGAACCCTACAGAAATTTTTTTGGAATGGAAACGGAAATAGTATAACCGCATAGTGCACATGCATTACAATGTAGTGCACACGCACTATGTGGTTATACTATTTATTAGTAAGTTTGATGAAGCTGATGTCTGTATTGTCTGACAGTGATCAGGACTGTATCCCAGCTAACCTGCTTACCTGCACGCAGTATGTACACTACATGCTGCGTGCAGGTAGGCAGGTTAACCGGGATATGGTCCCCATCGCTGACCTCAGTATTGCCTGACAGTGATTGGAATCTGTATGTAGTGTATGTCGCTGAACCCCTGGCTTGTCCTCAAGGAACCCTTGGGTTCCACGGAACCCCGGTTGAAAATCACTGATCTAGACTGTTACTTAGATCAAAAAATGGCACAATAGAATGTGGTAGGTTGATCACAATTTGTAAACAATAGCCATTGTTAGTATACCCAATCCCATTTTGTAAAACATCACTCCATTGGGTCATTAAAGAGTAACTTTGTTATCCCCTAGATTTGAATAAGCCAAATGAAATGGCAGCTTAGTAACAGGTAGGTTATCTGACAAACAGCTGCACTACTCCCTTATACTTGGTTGCATCATGGCAGAAGTTCAAATGACCCCTCAATCTCAAGATTATAGAGGAGCAGTGTGGCTGTTTCCCAGGTACCCTACCTGGTACCTGCTTTTCAAGGGATTCCTTCTTTCTGAGACCACAGATCCATTCAATGACTGAATATACCCTGTGCTAGCATACTATAGGGGCAGTTCCTTAGTACATCGACCATAATGATTCTACTGTGCCTGCACCTCTACATTCTTAGCAAGAACAACTATACTGTATTATGTGCTACAAGCTCCTGTTAATAAATATTGTTATTTATTAATATTAATTTATATTGTTTTCACTGTCTCAGGCCCCATTTTGGTGTTGCATCACACCTAGATGCTATAACTTCCATGAAGTTTTATCCCAGTATGTGGAGTCCCAGATGCAGTACATGTTCTACTGCTAGCCTGAGATAAAGAAGGCTTGCTATACCACAATATCAGCCTCCTCTAACTATAGTGCTACACTTGTGATACCTAGTCCAAGATCTACCCAACTTACAATATCACTAGTGTTACCAATTTCCTTCTATTATATGTGCAATGGTTTAAAAAAAACATTTAAATTCATTTAGGAGCAGCTATTAAGTGGGTAAGCCAATTGGCTTCTCTTTCCATTTAAAAATATGTCTAGTAATATTCTGTCCTTCTCACTTTATCAGTGTTGTGTGGCTAAGTTCAGTACATTTTTTTGTTTATTTTGCAAAAATTCATTGTAATCAATAAGGCTTTTTATTTTTAAATATTAACACAAAACCAATTTCATTTCCAATCATCTTCAAGTCCTCTGGGTAATAAAACACAGACAAACTTTGGCCTTTCCTTAATAGACTCTTGTCTATCAGACTCCTTCTGTGAATAACCCACATTTTAATCCAAGAACAATTACTTTACCAAGGGCAGCAAAAGGCTTCACACACATCTGTGAATGTAGAGTTAATTTGATTCAGACTTGTTCAAAGTGCCACTCACTATATCTGTGCGTGTGTGTGTGTGTGTGTGTGTGTATAGAATTATAAATGTCATACTGGAATGCTAAAGATGTTGTGTGTTAGAAATATGAAATAGCTCCATCTAGTGGACGCTCTTTCCAACTTTAAGAAATTTCACTCTTCGTATGCGTTTTTTAGGAGTAAGCAGTTTGCTTTAGAGCAGGGGTCTCAATCTCAGGTAAATGGGACACACATAAAAAAAAATTTGAAGATGGGCCACATTCATTTCAAATTTGATGTGCTCCACCCCCTTCTAACACCACTTCCTTACCTGTGGACAGAACCCGTGCATGTGCATGCATAAGTGCTGTGTGCAGTTAAGGAAGCCTGGCAGGCAAGCTCCTCCCACAATCTGCTGTCTGCTTTTCTGGGGTTATCTTGAGTTCCAGCACCCCATGGGACACAGATGATAGCTTTAGGGGCAACATGTGGCCCTCATGATGTGTGTTTGAGACCCTTGATTAAGACTCTAAAAGGGGTTATTTATCAAAGTGCAAATTCATCAGGCAGAGCAAATTGTGGTCACTTCGTTTTGCCATGCTTAGACAGCCGTATATTTGCTACACCTTGTATATGAAATGGTGTATTTCTTTAGCGAAGAACCAAACAGTATTGGACACTATTCAGTGCATAGTCAGACATAGCGATTTACAAAATGGACCTAATTAAATAGCAGATTGTGCTGTTGTTTAATTCTATTTTCATAAATAACAATATGAAATTAGTCATCCAAAAATGTTTGTTGCCTAGAGCACTTCTTGGCAGCAAAAGCTGCATGTTGTATATGTCACCCTTGTGTGGAATCCTCTTTTATTTTTTAATATTGAGCCTAATTAATAACTGCCGTTGGGATGAAATGTCCAGTTTGCTACCAACTTAAAAACAAATGCACAACAACATTAGATAGCAGACATCTAGCGCAACCCTAGTTTGAGACAGTAAGTTTAATAATGCACCCTGGCTAGGTCATCCTTGGTCATGACATATCTGTTCCTTAAAAAATGTCTTTTCATTAACCTATACATACTTGTCTGAGTTGGTGAAGTATTTATATTTGGGGGTTTGAGCTACACATTTTAGAGTGTAGCCATGGTGAACTTTGAATATTGGGAATGTCCAATATTCACCATTTCTACTAAGTTATGTGTGTATGGGACTCCAATTAGTGTGCTTGAAGCTCCACATGTTAATATGACACTTTGTTATTGTGTTCAATTTCGCAGGCAATGTCATGGCCTATCTAGTTGTGATGTTGGAAAATTAGGTCCCATCCTAGCTCATATAAGCTTGTATAGTGAGTGGGTCCTAGGTCTTATACCACCTTATAGTATTGCAGCGGCAGGGTCTTCATCCTCCTGGTGGGGATTCTGGAGAAGATTCTACAAGGAAATTAAGTCAGATTAGTTTCTATGTTTAGCTCACCTTAGAGGGTGAGAATATATACAGTAGGTGGGGTTATCTAGCTGGGTAGCCTGAGATCCTGACAGGAGGAGCAGTTGGCTTAGAGGCCTGATGGCGATTTCACCTGAATGACTCTGAATGATAGGCTAAGGGACCAGGGATTAACCTTGAAGTGAAGAAGGAATCACTGAGAGGTCCATCCAGTGAAGGGAGCTACCAAACGGGTTCCACTCTAAGGCTCATGTGCAGACTGCCTGTGTGTCAGCTGTGGGTAACTAGGTATCTATGTACATGTGTGTCTTAAGCTCAAAGTATGTGCTGTAACTAAATATGTATCTACTGTAACACTTGTGCAAGACCAGCAAATTAATTTATTTCTGTTATGATAAATGTGTGTGTATTCAAAGCAAGAACCACTGTCACCCTGTCTTCTTTTGATTTTCTAAGAGGTACCACTCCGTCATGTAAACGATGTTTGTCCCCTGAGGTGTGGGCTAAACTGGGTATGGAGATGTGCTATGGTGTGTTTAGTACATACCCTAACTATAGCGTTACAAGGATATTTACTAAATTCCAGGAAACTCCATTTTATAGCTGAAATTTTTTTCACTTTTCATTTGATGAGAAAGCAAAGGGCATCCACATACCTAGGAACTAGCTGGGTTTTACCCAAAGAATCCTGATTTGCAAATACCAGGTATCCAGAAAATTCTCCAGCTGTTGGTTTGGTTCAACCGCCTTCACCCTAATTCCACCTCAGGTACCATAATGGGAACTTTCCAGGTTTTATATGGAGACTCTAAATTTGCTTAGCAAAAGCTAGATCTCTGGTATGCCCTAACCCTGCCCAGATATGTTAATAATTATATTAGCCCTGTCCCCTGATATGAAACAAATTTCATCACTAGGCCCTGCCCGTCCCATATTGTATAACCAGAGAAACTGTGCTTGAACGAGTTGTGCTCTGGGGCCAATGAACCACCAGTGTTCCATAGTATATGTCTACAATTCATCCTGACTTTCTCATTAAGTCCTGCTGCACACATGAAAAGGCATCCTATTGTTCTCTATGGTGTTTACACATTCACACTGCACAGTCTGTACTAAGAAGGTCCAACTGGGCTATAGATGTTTAACAAGCCTAATTAAATAGAGAAACTGCCAAGGAAATAAAAATATCATAAAAGCATCCTTATTTTTAGTAAAAAATAAAGTAGTTGGAAGTATAAAAAGGTTTCTAACCTCTAACCATAAATCTGTATCTGTCTATATGTGTGTGACTGAATAAGGAAATTAGATTGTAAGCTCCACAGGGCAGGGACTGAAGTGAATGATGAATCTCTGTAAAGTGCTGCATAATAATGCAAATAAATAATAATAAAAAATGATGCAAATGTACATATATTGGTAGTTTTATATATTTATAGATATATAGATATACACAGTATACGTATTATATGTTAATTCATTAAAGATATGTTTGTCTCTTTAAATACAGCTGCTTTATTGAATGATCATGATTTTTCTTTGCTTCTCCTGAAGTTTCACCATCTATTTGCTGTGAATGACTGCTTATAATCATTTTTATTAGATGACGACAGCCAAGAGATAATTCCTATGGATTAAATAAGAACTGACAGCAATCACAGAAAATTCGCTGTAGCGCATTATTGCAATATTATTCTGCTCATCAATATTTAATAGGCAAACTTTCATACCCTGATGTAAATTGACTATTAAGAGAAGCAAGAGTAGACAAAATGATGTTTACAGTTTCATTAGGCGTAAAGAGAACAGTCGCATGTTATATAAGTACAGCTGATTTAAACAAAAGAACAGTCGTATTTGCGTCCTTTGCAACTTTGCCAACTCTAATTGTTTAACAAACTCTGTGATGTAAAGAATTTGCTACCAATTTGGTCGATTACAATGGTCACAGACTTATGCAGCTCTGTGCATCATTTTGCATGCACATGCACAGGTAATTTGGCTATCTAGCAGGCAACAGAGTCTGTCAAAGGTGAGAATTCTGCAAGGTGTACTGCTGCAAATGTACTCATTTGGCTTCACCATAACAGACTGGGGAACTGGGGGGTTGATGGCAGGGCTCTAGTGTTGCATAAGGCGACTGTTCATTCAAAAGTGACAGCATAAACTAGGGACAAGGTGGCATAGAAATAGATGTATTATTCACTTATATACAGTTAGTGGCACATTGTGAGGGTGAATTAGGGACAGGAAGACATAGAAAGGTATGTATTATTCACTTATATACAGTTAGTGGCACATTGTGAGGATGA
>WMED01005393.1:0-19561 GCA_019650415.1 Pipa parva
TACCGATCATGCTGGTAGACAGTATGATGTATCATGCACAGGGATCGCGATGGGTTAGTTTATTTATTTATTGTATTCATAACTCGTGTGCAGGACATCAGCGAGCGCATAACACCATTTGCGAAGTGAGCCGAAGGATTCGGAGCTCACTTCGCTGAATGGTGAATTACCCCTTAAGTTACTTATTTCCAACAGGAAGTGTGTCACCATCATGTGACAAGCAACCTGCATTGATACACCCACTTTCCCACAAGTCCGTCAAACCTTTGAGGGATCGGGGGGAATTTATACAACTATTTCAGGCCAACTATTCTGGCCACAAAACACAACAAAATGGTGACATTTAATTTTTTTAAGATATTTCATGCATATTGCTGGTATGTTTTGATTATGGTAGAAGATGGTGGTATCACTTATCTACAATACAACCATTTATAGTGTATTTGCTACAGTACACCACTGCTACTATTTGCCTACATGTCAATTTCCTCTATCACATTGACAATACACTCAATAGTGAAAATAGACAATTGGCTTTGCTATACTATAGTGATTTGAAGCAAATTCATTTTGACATCCAAATTCACTCATGCTTGTACATGTGAATGGGAATGCTCTAGGAAACAATGGGAAGCGTTTGCTAGGAGGCTGACTGACTCTCAAATAAAATGCGAAAGAGGCATATAGATTCTATATACAAAAAAACTGTATTGAATGATGGCTGACTGATTAGTAATAATGTTCCAACTGTCATGGTCTATACAACAAGTCAAGTCGCCTCGCCGAGCCGAAGTACCTTTAAAGCGTTTGCTGATCTCCACTTGCAGGAGACCAGGGAGCGCATACCCATCTCGACGAACTGATGAGAAGCATCACAAGGTAACTTCGCTCTTTCCTGAATTACCCCCTGAGGCGTGGAGTCTAAGGAGGGCCAGGTATTCACCTTTAACCTCCGCAAGGGGGTATGAACTTTGTGGTAGGCACCTCCCAGGGTGTGGCCCTCAGGATAACCCCCCACTGGTGGCAACTGAATAACTCACTTGGAACCACTGGCAGAAACCTGGAACAGCTGAACTGCAACTGGATCACATGGTGCAGCTAGTAGAAACATCACTTACAGCACCCCTGGGCACCAATGAAACTATAACTCACAGCACCTCCTGAAAACAGTGCAGAGTAAGATATCCACTCCTAGGACTATCACTCCTGGCTCAATGCTGTGAAGACATACTGTACCAGTGCTGGATTCACTGGACCTGCGGTGCTATCTGAGAAGAGACACTCAGAAGCTGCAGAACCTCTTAGCTGAAGACACATGGAGATGATCCTTTTAAGAAGCTTTAACTGTAGGCCAGAGGTCCCCAAACTTTTTACACAGGGGGCCAGTTCACGGTACCCTCAGACCGACGGAGGGCTAGATTTAAAAAAAACCTATGAAAATCCCTATGCACACTGGACATATCTTATTTTAAAGGAGACTTAAAGTCAAAAAATAAAAAACAAGTGTTAAAATACTTACCTTATACTGAGCTGATTGATTACAGTTACAGCATGAGCTGTGCTATAATTAGCTGGCTCCCGATGCTTCCCCCGACGCCTCCTGCACAACGCGCTGGCTGACACAGATGCCAGCGCGCAGCTCCTTCTTCTCCTTCCCCAGCCTCATACATCATCACGCTCATTGCGGGGAGCGTTCTCATTGGCCCCTGCATTTAACGTGATGACGTTTAAGCCCTGAAACACCCAAGGTGTAACAGGGTGGGAGGAGCTGCGACGAGTTGTGAAGAACTGTCGGGGGATGCATCAGGTGCCGGCTAACTACAGCACAGCTTATGCTGTAACTGCAATCAATCGGCTCAGTATAAAGAAAGTACTGTAACACTTGTTTTTTTATTTTTTGATGTTAGTTCTCCTTTAAAGTAAAAAAAAGGAACAAATATAATATTTAAAATACACTTTGCTGCCTGACCCACAAAACCCTCTCACACTGTGCTGCTTTTTCCCCACAACCCCACCTCCCACACTGTGCTGCTTTCCCCCACAACCCCCCCTTCCACACTGTGCTGCTTTCCCCACAACCCCGCCAGGGCCGGGACTAGGGGTAGACAGGGCGCTGCAGGAGGGGTGTGCTATCATGGTGCTCCCCCCCTTTTTCCAAGCCTACCTCTTCCCCTGCTTGGCTCCATCTTCTGTAATGATTACAGTTACAGCACTCCTCACTTCCTCCCCACCGCCACTTCCTGATGATGTGTAGTTACATCATTAGTATGCGCTGGGGGAGGGAGAGAGAAGCGCTGTAGCTGTAATCTTTACAGCAGACGGAGCAGGGCTGGTGACGAGGTAGGTAGCAAAAAGGAGGGGGGCGAATGCCAAGGTTGCGCCCCCCTCCTGCAGCATCCTGTCTACCCCTAGTCCCGGCCCTGGCAACTCGGGGGCTGGGTAAATGGCCTCAGGGGCCAGATGCGGCCCGTGGGCCGTAGTTTGGAGACCCCTGCTCTAGGCAGTAGCAGGCTGTAACAAAGCATAGACAGGCAGGCAGATCACAAGCACTAAAATGCCAGGCTGAAGATCCATTGGATTCACTTAATCAGACTTAGCTGACATTGGAATGACAATTGATACTAGAGCACTGTGTTAATCACAGCACTCCTTTTAAATCCCCCACAGCTAACATCACGTGTGACATCAGCTGACTGTGATTGGCCAAGAACCCGGAAGCGTTGGGCTAAGCACGGCCCCAGTGCTTACCGACAACACAGATGCCGGGTACACGAGCAGTGCAGCAGCAGAGGTAAGCAGGCGCTGCTCGTGACAATATCATTTCAATCAACTCTATGTCATTTCCAAGGAACTCATTGCTGAAGGTACAGTTAATAAACCATCTAAAGCATATCCATTGCATCCAGCTCACTGGGGTTCCACATGCAACTGTTGAAGCTAGGGGAAAGTTATTGGGCCTCCTCCACCCTTCCCCCCCCCCATCAGATATGTGAAGGGAATGGGGGAGGAACAAATCATGGTGGACAGGGCAACCTATATATAAGGTTAAGACCACCTAACTGTAGGCCTTTTGTGAGGGGCAGAGAAAGATAAAAGTTTCTTTTACTGTCACAGCTTGGAGGTCTCTTTGACACTGACGGTGTAAGGACCTTTATATTTGGTGAGTTATGGCTGCTCTGGCAGGGAACGGTAGCTCATGGCTTTGCTCTCCTGCTCAGATAGTTGGAGTCTCTTGGTTTGATTATGGTTTATATTTACTGAGTTATGGCAATTCTGGAAGGGGGGCACTAGCTTACGGCTGTGTTCTCCTGCCCACATAGCCTGGAGACTCTTGTGTGATTATGGGTTTTTACTATGTGCCAGTTGCCATTGCAACTATTAAGCATATTTTTCTGTTTTTATTTTTTTATTACAGTGCCTTGAATTATGTTTTGCAAATATGTTTGAAGTGATTTAATAAAGCTGTGGCCAATTTTCCACCAATGCTGAGTTGTGTGGTTAATATTTTTTAATTAAATCTATACTCAGAGGTTTGCCCTTTCGTCTGCCATGAGTATAGTGAGTTCACTATCTTCCATTGCTTGTACAGAGATTGCTGCTCACACTTATCAGAGACTTCTCTAACGTACATTGGTGGCAGAATTTACATACATACACACAAATATAAATACACACACATGCACCTACACATCACCTTGGTGATACCCTTTTATAAAAAAGGTATCACCAAGTATTGCAATTTCTAACTTGCATTTGACCAGCATACAAACAAGCAGGCTATTCAATGTATCAAATGAAAGCTAAACAGGGCCATCTGCTGCTAAAAACATTGTATAACCACATATATAGTTTAATTTTGTTTAAAGAAACATGAATGAAAGGGACCATTCATGGAAATAAGTAGAATATATATATATATATACAGTAACTAAATGTGTATAATTTAAATAGCAAAATTCATTTATTTATAAGTGATAAAGGCAAATAGCTGTGACTCAACTGCAGCGGCATAACTAGCATCCACCCAGACTCTGTACAAGATTGGTACCAGTAGCCACCTCCCCTTCACAGTACTGCCTCCTTCCACGCCCCTGTGACTGGAAAAAAGTGGACTTACTATGATCCGGGGACATGGGGAGCAGACGCTTTGTGGCTTCAGTGGGGTCACAGCAGTCCTTTCGGGGTTGGTACCAACCATATAATTACGCACCCGCTCTACTGTTCCTGTTGTACACAGATCTTTGTTTCTGGCTTCTGGGGATTTCCTAGACACCTCCATTTCCTCAGAATCAACCACTGTTTATTTTATTACCAATGTATAGGTTTAAGTAGATATCCCAGTTCTTATGAGCTCATTCATCACAGTGGGAACTTGACTGTCAAAGTGAATTCTCGTCCCTACTCTCTGATAGTCACCAATTCTCTATTACTTATTCACAGACATGGATTTGCAAAGAAAATACTGGGTCTCAATCAAGTTCTCTGGGCCAGGTCTGATGTCTAAGAGAGGCAGTATCTCTGCCCCACTCAGCACAAAAGCCACCCTATCCAGCCCAGAAACCCACAGATTTGTTTGAATCTGGTAGCCCTGCCCCCATGATGGTTCAATGCCCCTTGGCATCCACACTTGAGAGGGTTATTCAGTAAGAAGCAAATTTGACTGTTGAATTCTCAAACAGCGGATTCCCATAGCAAATCCGCAACAATTTCCCCATTGTAAAGTTGCGACAATTTTTTAAAGTTAAGATTGTGACAATTTTCCCATAATAAAGTTGTAACTGCGACAATATTCTTGGTTATAAAGATGTGACTGCAACAGTAGCAGCCTATTGCAGCTATCTTTATTCAGCGAATTCACACCTATACAGAACAATTTGGATTTTAGCGAATAACCCTCGAAACTCTAGGGCATAAGGTCCCCGACGTTCCCAGTTATATGCTTATTCACTAAGCACCAGGTGGCATCGGACATGGTTTATTACATAGTGCAATGTAGTCAGTCGGACTGTAGAAGCACTCTGTGACACACTACACCTTAAATTTGCTACTGCGACAGACTTCAAAGACTGATGAATAGGTGAATTACCTGTGCAAGCACATGCAAAGTGATGTGAAGAGTTTACTAATGTCATAAGCATCCAATTTGGCTGCAAATTCACCACATCGCAGGGTGTGAGGAACACACAAAGATTGGGAAGTGGTGAATGAATACGAATTCCAACCTTTATGCAACTGTGTGAACTTTCATGAATAAGTACATGATGGGGTTGTAATCATAAACTCAAGGGTTAATTATCTCTGAGAGCTCCATAGTTACTGGTATTTCCTGGATGTGCTGCAGGCAGGAAACATTGTTAAAACCTCCAATTAATCCCTCTCTCTCTTTGTATCACATAGATATCTTGGACATGGAGAGGAGGAGGTAGAAGGGTGTGTTACCGTGTCCCCACATGCCTTTGCAATGCACCAGGATTTCCTACTGTAGGGGAGGAGATTAGAGGATTGTGCAGGCTGAGGGAGACAAAACAGAGGCAGGCTGAAGTGCCATTGTACATAGGCACTTGAAGACTTCCCATTTGTCTTCTGTGACACTCAAGACATTCACAAAATGCAATTTTGTGTAAATGCAATTTCCATAGAAAACAATGGGATGCCTTTGTAGGAAGCAGCGTGACCTACTGAAAGATGCCTTCCTCAAAGACACAAACACACAGATCTACAAGGTGAAAGAGTGATAGGTGACAGGACTGTTAAATATGTGGATATATGAGAGTGTGGGTGTCTAGTATAGACCCTTTGACTCAGGATTAACATCACACTGGCAAGAGGATCAACCTTCACGTCTCCCTCATAATTCCCCATGGGGACCCGGGTGTCTCATGTATGTCAAACTCTGTGGGGCAGGGAGAATAAGCATTCCTGGTAGATGCTGTTTTATTCGATGGGCAATAAGGATTTAGGTGTCCCAAGTGGAGGAAGACTAACAAGAGCAATGTGTTCTATTGAGAGATGGTTTGCCAGGCAAACCCTGTTGCTTAGTCATAGGAGAAATGGCTCTAAAGGAAAATACTAAAGGACTTGTAGGTCCTACCTAAAAAAAAAAAAAAAAAAAAAAAAAAAAAACAACATCTTTATAGCTTTAGAGCTGCTTGGAAATTTCTACCTGGAATTAGAGGGTGGAGGTAAGGTCTATGGGCTGGAAAGGCGGGCATCTCATCATGGCTCACCCACACATTCCCCACTGGGGTAGAGAGTAATAGGTCTTTGACAATGGCAATAGCTCTAAGACTGCAAAGGAAGCTCAGCTTCCCCTAAAATGTCAAAAAATCAGTGATCAAATATATACTGTTGTGTGTACATGTCATTAACTAAATATGCGCTACAATGCGCTTAACTTTTGTTCAGAATCACCTTATCACTGGTAACGATGCGGCTTTCCTCTCACTCATTCCTGCAGCTTCACAGTGCTTTAAACAGTGTGATCACTCAATAGCAAACCAAAAAAGTGCAGCAAAATGAGACAAGTCATTGGATAAATGCTGGGCTTTGTCCTGACCGTTGGATGCTCAGCATCTCTGGGGGTCTATGGAGCAGTAGGCTGGCCCACTGCGAAATGAGCAAATCTGCAATCTTTTGGTGTAGTGTAGTCAAGTCCCTGGAAAAGACGCCTTGTTGTTACAACAAGGTCACAGATCATTTAGGATGTACGTATAAATACACTGACACATTTTATGATGTGGCCAGCATCCGCCACTGGTCTCTGAACACTTCATAACAGCCTATTTTAACCATAGTCCAATAACCCTCATTGGTCATTTGTTGCAACAACTGTTCTTTTTAAAAAAAATTCCCCAAGGAAACATTAGGTTGTGTCAGGGTATCTAAGGTACGTTTATGAAAATACCAGGCTCACCTATATTATTTATAAATGGCAAATTCACTTTAAGAAACTCAATATGACTTTTAAAGTGCTTTCCAGTTTCTATAACGCAGTGCGAAGGGTCTCAAATCTAGGGTGATGCTGGTAGGGTTGAATCCATTTTTTTGTTCAGTTTATCTCATAAATAAACAACAAGATGCAGCTAAGGGATTTCACCTAAGAAAGTTCAGGCGAAAAGATAGAAAAAAAATTGTTTTTGCATTTAGTAAATTTCACCCATGTCTTTGTCTTACATGCCTGCAGTTACTAGTAGGGATGTGGGCTTCAAATCTTTATTAATCCAACAAAATCCAAAACGGCAGATCTGAGAAAAGTAGTCCAAAATAGAAATGAGCCAAACACGAAACACAATGCGGTTTTCTTTTTTTGTTAAGATTTATTACAAACCTCCATTTCAAAAGCTTGAATAGAAACCTGGTGTTCAAAGTTTTGGTAATGATATCTCCACCTCCAACGTATGGCTCTATCAATATTTTAGCTTTGTATGTGACCAGCAGAAAACATGACAGCTTGCTGAGCAAAGTTCAGGCTTCCATTGGCCAGCAGGAGCAAAACAGGGATAGTTATAGGGAGAGATTGAACTAGGCAGGGAAAGCTTATTAATGGGCCTTTTATACCTGTCCTTTAAAGGGCAAAAGTTTAGTTTTTGTATAGATAAGGCAAGTTTGTATTTACACTAATGGTTGTCTTACCGTTTACTGAAAACTGTTAGTGTCTATTCCTTTTACATGGATTACAAAAAATACGTAACAACTACATTTTAAAAAAAGTCATTAATGTAAAAACAACAAAAAACAAATAACTTTTTTTTTTTTTTACAAAAACACATTTAAAAAAGGGGCAAAATTGGACTCCCTTAATTATCATTAGGTGTACTTGCAATGATGAATAGCTGTTTTAGCACCCATTTTTACCATTATGATAAAACCACTTCATAGATATTCCCCAAGGAGCTCTTATTTTGAGTTGTTAACTAAGTCACAGCAGGGAATTCTACTAAGCATGAGTGTTGGAACTCCAACATGTTCTTGTTGAACTTGCAACTAAGCTGTGGACTATTATAATTACTATATAAATGAACCACCTCAGGAAACAAACTTTTCACACCCAGGCACCAAATTGGGTGGAGGGCAACTAGTATCTCAATACAACTCCTGACTCCTAAAGATCAATGAAACAATGGATCCTAACACCTTTGGGTGCCAGGGAAGATCCTTCATTAGATATACAGGAACCAAAAGAAGAAAGGTAGGGTTTAAGGAGACAATGCCCAAGTGCTATTCAGTATTATGTTTACATATGTCTAGACTATGGCTAACATGGTGCTACACTTTACTTCCAGGTGGAAAGAAAAAAGTTACTTTGGCTGAACAGCAAGACCAATCAGCACTCTGCAATAAACCCTTGGACAATGATACCATCTTGTGGAAGAGAACATCTCTGCAAATAGGAATAAAAGCCATTGAATCATATCGCAAGAAACAGAGTGGTTGCTAATGTTTATAGAGGTGTGATAAGGGGTGTGCATGGATGACACAATAGTTTCATTTTAGTATATAAGAGGTGGTGTATACATGGAGAAAGAGCATTGTACATCACTAAGAAAAGGACTGTCAGAAGAGAACTTTATGCTTGCTTTTCCTGTTATTTTATCAACTTTTAATAAATAAGTCTTTACTTATAGTCCTTCAGTTATTACTTATTACAATGTGTAATTTATTTTCTGATAAATTTGAAAGTATTATCTAGCTTATAGACTAGAGCTCCCAATTAATAATCCTATTACACTATTTCTCTTCATTTTTTTTTAAATTATGCCAATGCTTGGGCAATATTCTGTTTGCTATAGACACTAAAGAAATTAAGTTTGCACAAGCTCCCTTGTAGATAACAGATGCCACCTGAAAGCCCTTTAAGATTCACATTGACATTGGGCCTAACCATCTATATTTTGGAAGTTTTTGGGACTTTATGAGAGACACCATCTTCTGTTTCAGAAACCAGATAACATCTCTCTTTCATACTGTGGTGCAGTTGTATTTCACCTGTTTCTTAAAATATCTGAAGTCAATGTAAGTTGATGGATTACTTACTTTCTTTCTTGTATTACTACACTGTTTATAATGTGAATGTAAAAAAAATAAAGATCTATATTATACTCTGTTTACAGTTGCCATTACTAGGAGGTTGTTTTACCATTTGAATGCATAACTTTTATATCAGTCACACTACACACTTTACTGATAAGTGCAAAATCTTAGTTAATTGCCTTGGGGCTGCAAATTCTGCTTCTAGATAGACAAGTGATTTGAAAAACTTCTCAGAGTAATTGTTCAGTGGTGAAATAGCAACCAAGTCAAGATTTTTGAAACTTTTGTTTGGTGCTTTATTTCATTAATCAACTTTGATCTTTTAACATTTACTACTTGTTGCTCCTCTCCAACTAATATCTAGTGAATATTAGCAGATGAGTGGCATTAGTTTTGATGTAGCACACATCGAGTTAGCCAGTGCTTTCACCAGCCATGAAACTCAGTTGTTCCTCAGGGTAAATTCAAATGTCAAAGTTCTACTGGTAAGCCTTTTATAGGAATACAGAGGATGTGCTACCCATGTCTTGAGAAACACAGTATAAAAAAAACAAGTATTCTTGCATAGTGTATGGCCAAGCTTTCATGCTTACTGCGGGTAACCAAAAATGTTATATTTCAAACTGCACTCTCTTGCCATGGCAGAAAACATGAAAATGGGATACAAACATATAAAACACAAACAAATATGTCTAAAAAAAATTAGAAATGGCAATTTAATGTTTTTTTTCCATTTACATCATTGCAACCACAGCATAATCAAGATCATCTGTATTTATTAACAAAAGAAATATTTACAACACTTTTGAGGTAGGGTTGCTTTTATCATTTTAACTTTTACATAATTTAGAACGCAAGACAGATTTCATCTTCTGGAACATTGCTTTGAAATCCCTTTCACTGCATAGTGAGAAGTTTCATTGCTAACAAAAAACATTGTTGGTAAAAAGTGCAAATGAATTGGGAGCTTGATTAAGTGTTCTGTTTTATATCTTACAAAGGAAGACATCTGTTCATTACGTCTAAATAATAATAAAAAAAGGACAACCTTTTTGTAACAGAATCCTTACAGTAGCTGGAAAGTGTATGAAAATGATCATTATAAACAAAATTGGCTTTTTTAACTAAGATGCACATGAAACACATATGAAAAGGAACACTTCCATCTGTAAAATGTAGAACACATGTAAAAACACTTTCTAAGAAAAAAACAAATGTTGCAAGAAACAGCAGGTAGCAACTGCCAGCATCCAACAATCAACCTTTTTGTCCTTAACAACTTCTCTATGAATATCAAAGAGACTTGAAAAAGATAGATATGCACAGTAGTATTTGCCAATTAACACCAATTGCGGTCTGACCATCCTAAATCATAAAAATATGATGAAGCAGGCTTAGCTCCACTAAAAAGGTGATGACTTAGGGTTATACAGAACTTTCAGTAAACCCAAATCATTTCTTTAACTTCCACTTTGGTTCCTAACTCTACAAATTTATAATTTCCCAAACTGTTAATTGTTAACAGATTAACAGCGCTGCAACATTATTTTCTTTGAAATTATGTTAGACCTCTGTGACACAACACAGCTGCTATGCACAAACTGAAATAGCAAATGCATGTAACTAGACACCTGCAACAACACATTCTTAATAGTTCAAACTGCAGTATTTTTATCCCTTGTATTGTTGGTAGCAATAAACGTGACCCATCAATAAATGACAAAATATTTAACCATAGATGAGACAGTATCATAAAACAAAGAATACTGAAAGCATGGATAGGGGTCACATACTCTAGTAGAATGAAAACTTTTACAGAATGCAAGTTCAGTTTTTAAGTACTACGTCTTCCATGCTTTTCCAGATTAACCACTAGTTGCATATATTAAATGCATATTAATTCTACAGCCTGCAGTAATCAAAATGCCTTTTGCTATTGCTGCGAGTTAACCCAGCAAGGCCTGCAGAATTTAGATGTGCCTTGGTTAAGCAGCAAAAACAGTCAAAATGGCAACCCGGACATGTGTTTTCAGAGATCACAGTGGTTAAAATGCACCATCAGATAAGCAGAGAGAAAAAAAAAAGAAAAACCACAAGACAAAATGACACACAGCAGGAGAGCTTCAACATTACAATGTGATTCTGAATGGACCATGCAATGGATAAGCATGGAAAGGTTAATTATTTAGCACAAAGTGCAAACATTTCTTAAATAATAAATCCATTAACATCATTTTTCAACCATTCCAATGGTGGGCTCCTATGAATTTATTTAAAATGGTAACCAAAAAGTGAAGGTTCTGAGCTTTTCAACACAGGTTATTCACTATGTGGTCAGCAAATGTACAGCAGCGCTTATTCTCATTTCCCAGACAGCACACAGAGAAAAGCTCCCCAAAGAAGGAAGAATGTTTTGTTTCATACTAAAGTGATTTCCACCCATTTTAAGGGTATGCAAATAAACCAACAAGTTGGAAGCAGAATCTTAAGGAAAGCCAAATCATTTGTTTTATGGTCAAAATCTGAAAGGTTCTGTAGAAAAAAAAAGGTTCACTTTATAAAGCTCCAATATCAAAGTCATTAATATATTAAGTGTGGCACCATTCCCCATTATTTACACAGCTTTTGTTTACATTACAAAGAAAGAAAATAATACATGTGTCTCCGGCTAAGGCTTTTGTCCTTGGTTATTAAATTAAGAGCACGCAGTCTGTTTGGATTCCTCTTTCTCTCCTTCCTTCTCTTTGCTTTTTTTGGCTTTTTTCTTTTTGTGTTTGTGCCTTTGGCTTTTTTCAGTCTCAGAATCATTTCCGGTGTGTTTCTTATGTTTTTTGTGTTTCTTATGCTTCTTGTGTTTCTTTTTCTCCTTTTTTCTTTTCTTCCTATCTGGACTACCTGCTGAGCTGGCGCTACTGCTGCGACTGTGCGTGAGAGACTCTGCTGGGCTGTGACTGCGGCTAGCAGTTGGGCTACTCTGTGCAGTGACAGGTGGATTCAAATCTGCTGGTTCAGCATTTTCCACAATGGGTTCTTCACTAGCTTTGACTTCTTGAATGACATCATCTTGCTTGACGGAAGCCTCACTATCACTCTCATTGTAATCTGGTACAAAAGAAGCCTCATCAGTCTCCCTTGTAAGATCTGTGGAGAGTCGAGAAGAGTGGCTTTGAGGGAATTTAACTTTAGTAGTATCCTTGTCAATCACTTCCTTGTCCACCTTGTTTTCAGGTGATGAGCGCTTAGAATGTGACACCTTATTTTCACCAGACTCATCACTAATTTTCAACTTAGATGTGATCTTCTCTTTGCCTTTTCCACAGCTTTTATCAGATATCTTTTGATCACTGAATGGATGTTTGTTATCAGAAGTCTTTTGCTCTGTCCGCTGCCTATGCTCTCGGGGTGGACTGTAATTACTGTGCCTGGAATCCACTGTACGTTTCCTAGAAGCATCAGTCTGGGAATCCTTTTGTTTAACTTTTTGGGAGCCAAAAGCAGATTCTTTATTTCTTGGTGACAAATCCTTTTTCTTTTCATCTCGTCGCTTTGAGCTGCTGTAATCTCGATTGTCATGATCAGATCGGTTATCCCTATCCTTATCATGCTCTGGCTTCTTTTCCCTATCCTTGCTATCATGATCTAACCTTCTGTCTTTTTCTTTGCTTTCATGCTCAAATTTTTTGTCCCTGAAATCATGCTCCTGCTTCTTTTCCCTAGTGTCATACTCCAGCTTTTTGTCTCTGTCATGTTCTTGCTTCTTATCTCTGCTTTCATGATCTGATTTCTTATCCCTTTCTCTTATTTCATGTTCCAGCTTTCTGTCCTTGGTGTCTACATAGTCTACTTTCTTTTCACGGTTGGGAGTAAAGTCTTTGCTTGAGGAGCTGCGACTTGATTCTTGCTTCTCCAAATGCCTCTCTTTTGAGGACTGATGGCTGTGATCAGAGTTGCTTTCAGAGCCGGATTTTCTTTTTTCAATGGTTTCCCTCTCAACAGGGTTTTCCTTTATTTTAGTTTTAGAAGTTGATGGTTCCTTTGAAGGTTTGGTATCTTGATGAAGACCTTCACTACCCTGCTCTCGTGATGATTTGGGCTTTTCTGTTGAGGCAGAGTCTTTGTCAGTAGAGGCAGCTACCAATGGAGGCTTTGCATTTACATTTGTTACAACACTCAGTGGCTTTGTAGAACTAGAAGTATCTTGAGACTCCTTTGCTTCATCCTCTTCAGACTCAAAATCATCTTTGTCCCACTTAGACTGGGGAACCTGAATCATTATTATTACATCTTCAGCTGGAGTAGTGTTGTCATTATTATATTCCTCCATTGTCTTAATTACAGTTCTCTTGGTGTCTATTTTCTCTTCTCCCTTTCGAACTGGGCTTCCTCCAGTGGAACTTGTACTGAATAAGAAAAAGGAATAAAAAGTGATAATAAAATTGCATTGTCATTATGAATATTAAAGGGCTTTTATTGTCTGTCTTTGGTTTGTCACTTTGATGCCATTTAGATATCACTAATATGGACTGCAGACCTATCACACCACCTCCAGGAAGTTATAATCTCCAGTTTATATAAAAGCTTTATTTTTCTATGGCTCCATGAAGGCACTTAGTGATTTTAGTGGACACTGTAAAGTATTTTGCGAATGCTCAAATATGTAAGTGATCATATATTTGTGCATACTTCTGCTGCTGCCTCTATATCACTAACATGGTTCTAAATATGTAAGTAGGGTGCTATGATGATTGGTGATATTGTGAAGGACAGTATTACCATATTTAAAATCCTAAAGTTCCCTTCTATTATCATGCTGTTGCTGTATAAATATTTGCATATATTTCTTATGAGTAATTTGCCCTTTAAGCTATTCTAGCCTACTAAGTTTCCCTTTTAGGACAATACCAAGATAGCCCCTGCATTCCTTGCATAGCTGAGGACCGCACCTAGACATCTGAGTTTGTGCAGAACTCCACCAATAAGCAGTGTACACCATGTCTGGACCAACAGTCAAGCATATTTTTTATTGGCTCCAGTGTATGTCTTATCTCTAATTCACTCCCAGTTTTTATCTCTTCTTTGTCTATATGAATCCTATACAATAAAGATTTTTCCAGAACCCTCTGCCAGTTCAGAGTATGGGAAAGGCATATAAACAACATTTGTTTGTTGAAAGTTCTTTCTGCGTGCACACATACTTTAAGATTAATTTGGAAAAAACTGGTCTATGGTTATAAGTGACGGTTGTCACCCTCAACAATATCACTTCCTGGGTGTTACTATTTAAAGCCCCTTTGCAAGTATAACTCTAATCTTTTGTCTGAAGAAATAAATATTGAGTTTTATTAAAGAGTGCTGTGGAGACATAAATTTTATATAAATATATATATTATTTATTCATTCTTATATAGCGCTGCTATTTTACGCAGCGCTTTACAGAGATTCATCATTCACTTCAGTCCCTGCCCCATGGAGCTTACAATCTAGTTTTCCCTATTTTGTCACACACACACAGATAAATGTTTTTGGATTTTTGAGGAAACTCACGCAAATGCGGGGAGAACATACAAACTCCATGCAGGTAAAGTCCAGGGTGGAATTGAACCTAGGACCTCAGCGCTGCAAGGCAGCAGTGATAAACACCGCACTGCCCATATATATATTAATATATAATATTAGCTATTATGTGCATGGAGTTTGTATATTCTCACCACACTTTCATAGATTTCCTCCCACAATCCAAAAACATACGTGTGTGTGTGACTGAATAGGGAAACTAGATTGTAAGCTCCACAGGGCAGGGACTGAAGTAAATGACAAACCTCTGTAAAGTGCTGCGTAATATATCAGTGCTACATAAAAATAAAAAAAAATACAAAAATACAAATAATGCCAGTGTGACATTTATCCTTAACCAGTTTGCTATCAGCTATACACATGGTCAATTTTCTATGTAATATGTATAATTATTGTAAATTACTATGGCAAAGCACTGAGTTACCTGGTATAATCCACTAAGGTGGACCCAGAGCCATCTGGGGCAGGAACTTTACTTCTTATTTTTCCTTTCAAACGCTCTGGTTTAGTCTTTGGAACTGATGCAGGTTCAATTTTATCTTGAGTTTCTGCCACTTCAGTGGTTTCAACATTTGCAATCTTTTTGCCAGTTTCTCTGTTGAGTTTAATTTTTTTGCCAGTTGTGGACGCTGCTTTATTATCCTTTTCCGGTACTTTTTCGGGTTTTTGGACCTCTACTTCAGACTTTACTTTTGGGACAATGGGCTTTGAAGGAGCATCAATAGTCTCAGGCTTAGAGTTTTTCAAATTGGTTTTGTCTTGTTCCTTTTCTGAAAGTTTCTCATCTGGTTTTCGTTTCCGTTTTTCAGCTTTAGATTCCATTATTCTGGATTTTTCCACAGTCTTTTTGTTTTTCTCTTCCTTATTGGGAGGTTTCTCCTGTTTAACATCTTTTGAATGCTCCTTCTTGATTTCTTTCGTTTGCTTGACATCCTGATTCTCCTTTATGATCTTGAGGTGCACCTTTCTTGGTAGTAATGCAGCTTTTTCATCCTTCTGTATGGGTGGGTGCTTTGCAATTTCACTTTTTTGTATCTCTTCTTTGGGCTTCTTTGCTGGTGGCTCTATCACTGTTTTCTCCCTATCCCCATCTACAGAACCTTTCTCTACCTTGACTACTTTGGAAGTGCCTTCCTTTTTTAGCTGGCTTCCTTCAGGCTTGCGCTTGGTTTTGTCTTGCCTTAATTTTGGCTTTTCTTTTTTATCCTTTTCTAATAGGGGCTTCAAGGCAATTGATTCTGCATCCATAGGCTCATCTCTTACTGGCGTTGCATCATCTTTGCTTGATGGTACAAAGAGAGGTTCAGGTCTCTTGACGTCTTCTCCATGTGGATCTCTGGCCTTTCTGGAAGGGAGAGCTTCTGCCTTTGAAAACCCTTCATTTTCCTCCCCCTTTCGTCTCTTGCGATGTTTTTTGTGTTTATTTCCTTTTGCATCTCCTAGAACGTTTGCACTATCCTTTTCTTTCGATCTTCTAATTTCCTTTATTATGTGAGTTTCACGTGGAATTAATTTTTCTGGATAGCTGCCTCCCAAGGGGCGGCCTCTGTGTACAAAAGGAGGATATTCTTCTCTTCGCCCTCGGCTGTAAGGAGAGTTGTCCCTACGGCCCTGTGGTGGAAGAACATACCGGCTGGGAGAATAATTCTCTCTGTTCATAGGGGATCTTTGTCTTGGCATAGCATTAACTGCACAGTCTTTGTAATACTTTTCATACCAGTATTTTTCCCATTCTCTATATTGCTCTTTTTCATAGGGATCTCGAAGGTTAGGTTGACGACCATACAAAGCCTTTATGTCATAGGCAGGTACATCACGGTATCTATTGAAGTATCCACCACGGTCACCATCACCTTGTGGAATGAGTCTCTTGGTAGGAGAGGGAACTCTGTATACTGGTGACTTTGATCGAGAGTGGTATCTTCTGTATGAGGGGGACCTGGATCTGGAGCGTGGATAACCATGGGACCTGGATCTAGAACGGCCAGCTCGACCCTTTGGTTTTCTCTGGTAAGAAGGGGATCGAGAGAAAGAGCGGGAGCGAGAACGACTAAAAGATCGAGAGTAGGAACGAGAACGTGATGAACATGATCTTGATTTTGAATAAGAATAGGAACTTTTGGAATAAGATGAACCAGATAACGGTGATTTTGATCTAAAAAAAAAAAAAACAAACAAAAAAAACATTTTGATAAATAATGTGATGTGTCATTTTATTATTAACTTTTATTAAAATGCAGAAATGGAAATTAAAGGGATATACTCTTTGTTGAATTTCTATTTTAAATTTTCTTTTCTTTATAAGGAAACACAGGGACACTAGGTAAAAAGGTAGCTGCCATCTGGAAGTAGGACACTGCAACCATCTGATTTGCAGATTCTCACAATCTCCTTTTATTCCTGCCTCCTGCACTGCACCATCATTTGTGTTTGCCAGAGGCGTAATCTATTAATCACATTTACTAGGACTAAGTTCCAAGAATAAAAAACAAGTTTTAAGTGATTTGTGGACACTGATGCAAAATCCCAAACTATAAAGGGTTCTGATGGAGGTATAAATTACTGAAAGTACTTTTGAATAGGTGGGTACTTTCAGAAAGACGTCAGTATACAATATCCCCATCAGTCATTCTGAGGAAGTTTTGTTTGTGGAATCTTTGGATGAAGTTTTATGGCCTGGACAACATAATTTGGTCTTAGTGGTTAGGTTTATGGGAGCAAACGGGGAGAGGAGTGGGGGGGAACAATAACTATAACTTAAAACTATAGAAGTAAAAGGAGGATCTCCAGGTGTACCTGTTCCATTTTGATATGGAATCCTCCAAAACTTCTAGGTTTGAAATAAGGAAGAAAGGAGTTCTTTCCCACTGGTCATGAGATCAGTTTTTACCAATTGATCTTCAAAAAGACAAAACCCTTTAAAGATAATACGGATCATATTTTTGTGGTTAACTGACCACAACTTGAGCCTCTGAAAGCATCTGGCAATTACCAAACAGTGAAAGCTTGAGTGACAATTTTAGCTGCAGCTACGGTATATCAAGGACAGCTGAAAATGTGCCTACGATAGAGTAGAAAGCACTGGTGCCAAATGTAAATCAGCTTACTTAAGAACTGCTGATCACTTTACAGGAGAACTCTCTACAGGGTCTAATCTGTACTCAAGGAGATCTAATGTGTATTAAATTAGAGTTTGCCTTGGGAATACATTTTGCATTAACAGCAGAAAGACGGAAGATGCTGAAGCTGCAACTCTGTCTGTTGAACTACTGATTGAGGTTTTCCATGCACCGGACCTCTCTCTAAGTGGTCTGTCCTAGCTCCCTCTTTGCAGAGGCCACAGTAAAAACTAATGGTGCATGTGAGGAGACAGGTTTAACAAAACAGTGGGAGAATCTAAAAATTAGGCAGGATATACTTTACCCAGTGTACCTGTGTACCCTATGATGTCATAAACACCCTTTTAACAAGATCATAGTTGGAGGAATGGGTTAACACTATCAAACTAGGATATTATACTGGTTGAGTTAAAAGCTTCCTGACACTTTCCATGTTCTCATTTAATAGGCATTTTTTAGCAAGTGTTCTAAATTTAAAATTCTTACTACAGCTAACAATGTCTTACCTGGAGTAGGATCGTCTTCGCTCTTTCTGGATCTTTTTATATTCTAAGAGTTCCTTGGCAAAGTCATTTGTAAATTCATCAAGTTTTGATTTCTTTTTTTCTCTATAAACAAACAAAAAGCAAGATAATTGTAGTGGACTACAAGAAAGGGGATAAAAAAAAACAATTATCATTTCACAAATATGGTTATTGTTACATAGTACTTATAAAAATGTCATTGAAGTTGAACTGATATTTATTGTTCTTCTTGCTCTTTGTATTTATTACATAAAAAACCAACCAGTACTACTGTTTTAGGTTAGGGTCACACTAGCATATGAAGCACAGTGCATCATACGCTAGTGTGAAGAAAAAAAGAAAGAAAAATACGCTCTAGCGTATTTTTCTATCATTCTTACCAGAGACAGTGTGAACGCTCCCCTTGGTGTTCACAGCACTTCCTATGTGGTAGCATTTTGTGCGTGGCAGATCATATGACGGCCAAAATGCGACACACAGCGTTCCGGGTCCAGCGTATGCGCATCATACACTAGTGTGTCTGGAACTGGGTAAGTACTATCGACTTTCATTGAGCCGTATTGTTTTTTCACACTAGTGTATTATGTGCTGTGCATAATACACTAGTGTGAACCTAGCCTCTTGTAACTTTAGGGGGGTAACAGCATAGTCCGAACTTATCCTCCGATGCTTCGCCTCTGCTCGCACAGACTGTTATGCGCTCGCTGATATCCTGCGCGTGGCCATCAGCGAATGCTTTAAAGGGATTCCAGTCTTGGCGAGGCGACTCGAGTTGAGCCTCGCCAAGACTGGAATTCCTTTAAAGTGTTCGCACAGGACATCAGCGAGCACATAACAGTCTGTGCGAGCAGAGGCAAAGCATAAGAGGGTAAGTTCAGACTATGCTGAATTACCCCCTAGATCAGGAGTCACCAACTAAAATTAACCGAGGTCCAAATTTAAAAATTTACCAGAAGCAAAGGTCCGGAAGATCAAATTTTTCTCACTTGGACCAATGCCAACGGCTGTGCTTGTCCTCCGCATGTAAACAGATGGGCGGATTTGATTGGATGATTTACATCACGTGTAGCGTTCTGGTGTTTTACCATAATGCAGTGGTTCTCAAACGTCTGGGTTCGGGCAGGCCGCAGGTAAAGTGGCTGCGCTGATCTACTGTATTTGCCGGCGTGTAAGACTACCCCCAATTTTTACAGTTAAAATATAGAGTTTGGGATATACTCACTGCATAAGACTACCTCTCTTCCAACACGAATTCTGCTTGGATTGGTCAGCTCTCCCTGCCTGCCCAGCCCTCCGTCTCCAAGATTATCAGAG
>WMED01005394.1:7435-19561 GCA_019650415.1 Pipa parva
ATATATATATATATATATATATATATATATATATATATATATATATTTATATATATATAGTGTGAGAGAAGTTCAAAAGCTGAGACACAAACTCTTTTTCATTAACACTGACCAAGCCATTATTTACTGCAGATTTTAACTATTTAAAGGACCAGTAACACATTAACACCAAAAAATATGAATTTCCATTTGGATTGGCATGGCAGTAATTTAAATAAAGCACTTGTAAAAATGTTATATTTGAAGTTGAATTCATGAATTTAATGACTTTGCTGATAGAAGCCATGTTGTATGCGTTTAGTGCTTACGTTTTCTATGATATTTTAAAAATAAATGGCTAAATACAGTATAGTACTTTATAGACACAATTAGACGCAGAATATCTAGGAATTACAGTTTTATTCAAAATATTTACATAAGAGTACATTTTTTACTTTCTTACACTTTTTGTGAAAGCCAGAATAGTATATGGTTAATCAAAACCATATTCATGTTTTCATATGTTAGCTATGGCAAATAATTTTCAGATTTTCTATATAAAGCAATTGTGCATTCATGTTTCATCTGCTCACATTGCATTAGTGTATTTTTGCTGAGATTCACTAAAAGGGGACATACATTGTAGGAAGTGGACTTCACTTTCTCAAATTATCAAGATGAAATGTATTCAGCAGTTTGACTGTTGATTCAAGAAGCTTTGCAATAACACAAGTCAGTGAATTACAAAACCTTTAGAACTGTTTTGTTGATCTCTAATAGAAGCATAGCAACCAGCATCGTAAGCGAATATGTGGTTCCAGTATTTATCGTGTTTCATTCATCTCATGAATAGAATGATTGTGTTTAGACTTTTGTAATAAAGGCTGCTCCAACAATAAGTATAACAGCATTGAGAAACATCTAATGCCTTGCTAAATCTCAGTGCATTCAGTGATTTTTAAAAAAAATATAATTATGTCTATTTGGTGTTAAAAAGTTGGATGCAAAAGCCTTTGTAAACATTTCATTGAACTGAAATAATAAAAATGGTGATTCTAGTGTACTTTACACAACCTTATACCTTAGGCTAGCTCTCTCATGGTTGGACCTTCTACTTACAGTCTGTGATCATAACTGCTTTCTTGTCTCCAGAATCTGCCCTCATGCAATGACAGTGACATGGCTAAAGGTGAAAAGGCCAGACTAAGCCCTAATAAAGTAATAAAATATTCTGCCACAAGAGTAACAAGTATCCTTTAGTATTAAAATAGGAATGCAAAATATCCCACTCAGTGAATGGGGAATCTGGATGGAATTGTAAAAGAAATCTTCTCCTGGCTCTGACAGCTTATGGAGAACTTGAGATAAGCATGACAATGTTCCTCTTATTTTCGTTCCAAAGTGACGATTAACATTTCCAGAAGGAAATATCACACATACACACTAGTTTGAACTACCTGCCCTCTACTGACAAGGAATAGAAATACCAAAACCAGATCTGTAAAGAGGATGGTATTTATGTTTCCCAAGCAACCAACTCTATCCTGATAACTAATTCTTTAGTGGATTGTTGTATAGAGCTAATTCTCTCTCTCTCTCTCTTTAATTTTTCACCTACAATTAATACATTAACAGTAAAACAATTTTTTAAAGTATGCTTGCTAAGTATTGATTTATAGAAGTTGTAACATCAGTGATTCCAAGTACAGTGTCTTCATAGGCAGAAGCACATTTTGCAGAAATTGCTGACATTATTTTTGTGAAACTATTGACAAGATAAATTATTTTATAAAATGAATATCCTCATGTGTGAAGGCAATATGCATACACAGTGCTCATTTAATATATAGATGAAATTGAGCAACTTTGTTATTTATCACACAAGGAGTTCAGATAACTCAACAAATCACAGTAAATGTATCTGCATTTCTATACAGATACTACTATTAATGCATTGTGTCAAATGAGAAATTCAGCTTTAAAGAGTCTCTGCTACATGTATATTCTGTATTCTATGACCTTACATCCTAAAGGTGCATAGAGGCTTATTCATGAAAGTCTGGACAATATTGTAAAGTTCTGACTGAACTTTGCATGTTCAGTAAACTCTATGGTATGGTAAATTTGTAACCAATTCAAATGTTTATGACTTATGAGGCATTTTGCATGACTTTGCATGCAAGAGCACAGGTAATTTGCCTGTGGAGCCTGTTGGAATAGTGAATTTGACAATGCACCCTATGTTGCATTCACCAGTTTTACTTTGGCAGATTAAAGTGGCCAATTAGAGGGCTGAGGGCAGGGCTGCTACTGTCCGACCGACTACACCACACTACACTGCTGATGCTGTGTGCTTCTTTGCTAAAGGGATTCTCCAGTTAGTGAATAAGAAATAGAGAATTCATGAATATCTGAGCATAGTTAATCAAAGTGTTGAGTGTTCATTTTGAAAGTCGAATTCTCACTTTGATGAATAAGATCCATAATTTCAGAGCAGTCTAAGGTATACTGTTTGATCATATATACTGTATGCTGTAAGTAAGCTGTGTGTATATTAGTTTCATTTTTTCCTGAATCTCATAGAGTATTCTTTTCAATTTGGGGTATCTCCTAGGCAGGAAATCGTGTCTAATGTTATATATATGTTATCATAGTAATAAATGGTTACTTTTAAGTAATATTGAATTTTTAAGTATTTTATCTAAAAAAAAAATTACAACAATTTCAACCAAACTGCACTGACAAATATAAATATATATATCTTTTTTTTCTTGGAAATTACATCGATTAGATAGCATGTACAGTTCAAACTGGTAAAACTGCTTAAAAATGTCTCTGTAAAATTCAGTGACAAAATCTTCAGGTCATAAAATAATTTAAAAGGTTATTCATGACCCCATATCGTACAGTATATATTTTATGTATTTTGATATTTTCTTAGCAGCCAAATCATTAATCAAACCATCCATTGTATCTAGCAGAACTAACGCTTAAAAGCACATCTTTCTTCCGCACTATTAAAAAAACTGCCATAACTGTAAATGAAACCTCCTACATATTTATGCTATAAATTCCTCACCTATAATATTAACATTTTCCTTTGCGAATAAAACCATCTTTGGGAGCCTCTCTTCATAACTAATATTATCAATCCCTTTTAATAATTACTGTTTCTTTGGACTCTCGCCAGCTCTATAACGTCTCAAGAGATCTGAAGCAGCCAAAGTCTTTTGTCATGCTACTAAGTCACAAATATACACTCATAATGTGATTAATGATTTAGTTTTACTTATTCATTTTTTCTCAGCTAAAGCTTTTAGATTTTTTTTCCATTGCCTTCACCTAATTTAACCCCAACTAGATTAATTCAATTTCTTTTAAAAAAGTTAACTTCAATCATTTTTTCAAACATTTTTTTTACTTACAAAAGTTGGTTTTGATCCTGTATAAATCAGCAAAAACCTTTAAAAATCGATGCCATAGAACTGGTTTTATCTTAAATATTTCATTTTTACTCACGTGACCCTTTTTGGAAAGTTTAGACATGCAAAATGAGGCATTACGTGTGGCATTCTGTGGTTTGCGAATATTTATTAATTACAGCAAAGATGGATATCTGAGTGGAAAATTTTTATTTCATTTTGGCAAAATATTACATTATGGACTGAAATTTATTAAACTCGGAAAGACAGCTCTCAGTCTTTCCAAGTTTACCAAGTGAGAACTTTCATTATTCTTGTGAGATTTTTTGATTTTTCAAGATCAAGTTTTTCAATCTCGATTTTTTTTTTTTTTTTTTTTTTACTTTTTCGATGGAAAGGTAGCCATAATTTACATTAGTAGCATGGCTACTTTTCCATCAAAAATGTTAAAAAATCGAGATCGAAAAAATCTCACGAGGACAATGCGAGATCTCGCTCGGTAAACTCGGAAAGAGTGGTCTTTCCTAGTTTAATAAATTTCACCCATTATTGTGAAGGGATGTATATTTTAAATATTTTTATTATTAACATTGAAATCCTCTTTCACTTTACATATAACTTTATTATGCTCTGGGAACTATAACATGAGTTTCTTTCTGTAGTAACTTAACTAAATTCTTTATCTACATCTATCAAATGTGCATCATAAATCATCCAAATTTATGTAGATTAGTCAGTCTTGATGAAATTTAACAGAGATGACAAATTTTGTTTAATCTAATAGAAACACTGAATTATGCTTGTTGTCATCCACTGTGCATTTTTTAAATTACATCATACATGTAGTTAATGGTATCAGGTAATAATTGCAACCATTAAACTGATGCATATGTTCCATGTGAAATATAATATTCACAGGATTAAATGGATTTATAGCTGGAGCAGATTCAGTTTTAGATACAGTATTCTGCACCAGAAAAATCAATAGACTAAACATAAAGGAATACAGTAATAGAATGGGAACATATTGAATAAATATTGTAATAATAATTCAACTTAATGCACACATCTAGAAAATGATTTTGCATTGCATGATTTATTTAACTACTCAAAGCATTCAACAATAATTACCAATGGAATGAATACTGCTATAATTCTGTCTGTAGTTCAGTAACTTATTTTCAATTCTTAATGGAGTAACTAATTAATAACATATATCCTTACTAGAAAGGGGATTCATTCCAATGGGCAAGCCCTTCCAGAGTACATTTAAAATCCATAATGGTATTTTCCTCTGAAAAAGTGGCCTATTATCTCTTAACTTTTGTGTTATCATGTGTGATCCTTTAACCTGTGCTCCGCTAGTTAACAATCACATTTATCCATAGAAGAATGCATAGAATGTACTCTGTATACAAAGTACCAGTGACCTTATTAGGATAATTATTACCTGTAATTTGTTCAAGCAGCAATCCTCCTTTCCCAGAATCCATATATGTTGTCTATGAATGCATATATGCAATTTATAGAATTGTTACAGAATGTTTATCTAGTAACAGACATACTTGGGTGGTACATTCTCCCAGTTACAGTTCTTTTCCAATTATAATGGAAGTATTTTAAACATGTGTAATTGTATTAATATTTCTGAAGTCCTGTAAAATGACATAAAGCTACAGTAGATGTGGTGTATGTCTTGACTATTTCACCAGTAATTTTACTAACTAATACTGTTATATGACACTGAAAATTAAACACAGGGGGGTGCAGGGAAGTATGATCCATCAAGGGATTCTTTGATCTTTGGACTATAAGACGCACAGTAATTCACACATTGTAAATGAGAGTTAAAAACTGCATCTTATAGTCTGAAAAATACAGTATGTTACCTTAATATTCTAAAGTAAATTTGTTCAGCAGGAATCAGAAAAACATCATTTTATCTTAAAGAAAATCATACACACAAAGCAAAACAAAAGGATTCTATAAAAATAATAATATACCAGTTAGAGTCATTTTATAGAAAATCTACTGCCTTCTGTACAACAAAATTGTTATGTTCTAAAGGTAAAAGTTTGTGTTACTCTGAATCCAAGGCAAATGTTGGTAGACTAAATTGCTTTACTGCCCCGAAAAGAAAAAAATAAAGAAATGTAGCTTGATGCAAAGTGTTTCATCTCAAAATCATTGTTATTAACATAAATAAGTTCTAACTTCATTTACACTGTTGCTGGTAATGTGATTTAATATGCTTTACTAGTGAAAGAAACTGTAGACATAGGCTATACAGTACATATCCTTTTATCCTGGGTCAGCGTATTTATCTTCTGCAATGATTTGCCTGATGCCTGGTTGATACTGAATAGAGAAAACAATGAATAAGCTCTAACGATTCAACTTTGTTAGCCACATAATCTAAATTTGTTTAAACACTTTTGTGATTTGGAAAATAAGAATAAAAAAATATGGTGCTTACATTTGTCAACTTAGGTTTTAAGGTGCCATGACAATTTAGATTTAAAAGTGGCATGTTTTTAGACTTGAGAAAGAGAAGACATACAACTTGAAAGCTTGTCTATTTAAACTGATTGTTCTAGACAGTTATTCTATAAAGTCCAAATTGTTGTGTAAAGGCGTGAATTAGTTACATGTATCCCTCCTTTTGTTTGTCCAGTCAGTCTCCTTCTGGGACTATTTTAATTGTTTTTAATTTTTTTTTTTTGTTTGTTTTTTCTTTCTGTTTGGTGAGTCATTATGCTATAATAAAATCTGTTTTGTTGAATATATATGCCATTTTCACTCTTTTTATCTATTCAATTACTGATTTGCATGGAGTGCACTGTCGCATTGAGTTTTCTTCTTTCTTTGTTTTTCATTAGTCATATTGGCCCATAAGCTGCACCTGCACATGTTTTATTAAAGTTTTGCTCGCTAGCCTAATTCTCCTCCCTTGCTCTAAAGGTGTGAATTCGTCAGCTAAAGACAGTTGCATTAGACTGCTACTGTCACAGTCGTGTCTTTATAATGAGAATATTGTCACAGTCGTGACTTTACTATGAAAAACTTGTTAACTTAACAAGGGAAGAATTTCGCAGCTGTGGATTTGCTATGGGAATCTGCTGTTTGAGAATAACCCCCCTTAGTCCAATAAAAGGAATCATTTCAAAACATTGCAAACTTAGTTTGCAAAACAGTCAGTGTGGGTCTTATTCATTAAAGTGATAATTCAACTGAAAAAGTGAATTCTCATCACTTTAGGTTGCTACACTCCAATTGTCTAATCCTTATTCATTAAACAGATGATTCCCATAGTGAAGACTCGACTGCATCAGTATCTGTGTCTAGCATAGTGTGACAAAGTCATTCAGAAAGTAGAATACCTGCCATTTGCCCCCTGATTTGCCACTTCAGTCTGGTAAATGAGACACAATAGACCTTGTCAAATTTGCTACTGCAGCAGATACTTAATGAATGGGAGAATTATCTGTGCATGTGCACGTAAAGTGGTGCAAAGTGCTTGGTAAACCCACAACTGTCATAAGCTGTCAAATTAATCTCAAATTCACCACATTGCAGAGTTTACTGAATATACAAATATGGGGAAGTGGTGAATAAATAAATTCACAATTTTATGCAACAAATCAGCCTTTCATGAATATGCCCCATAATATGTCATGGTCAATTTATTTCACTTTCAAATTGAATTTGACTAACATAGCCATTGTTTGAATTGTTTGGAGACTGTAAGTTTCCACACATATTGGGTATTGTTTTATTGTCTACATTCATTTTTGTTTTACAGCATAGCTTATGTTGGTTATTTTGTGTGAAATAGTTTTTGGGCATTTCCATCTTTCATGTTGATTACCATGAGTTAGCTGCTAAGCCGTGTATACTAGATTTTTTTTTAATTGTTAAATTTTATAAAACAATCTGTTCACTTGAGGGTGTCTTCTGGGAAGAATATGGTCTCCAATGATATATATGTGGTATTATTGTAATAAAGAGGAACAGAGTTTTTTTTTTTTTTAATATACGTTTTCTAAACACTAGGTTTCCAGTATAATGTATTTATTGATTAAACATATAAATAGTTTTCATACTACAAAATGGAAAAATGTTTGGCAACTGGGAAGAGACCTCCAATAAATCTAACAACAATATATTTGCTACATATTAGCTACTACAATCTGATATATTTGGTCAAAGGAGGAACAATAATATCACTGCTTCATGACTACTGTACTTAATATTTTCTTACAGTTTATTCCTTAATATAACAATCTGGCTTGTGAAAGCTAAATGGGAAAAATGTGCTTTTGTTGTCTATACAACTGACACTTCTTATGTCATCTCAATGGTACCAAAAGGAACAGTTTTAAATCTACAAATTGTGACATCATGCTAGCTTGACACACAGTAAATATATAAAAACACATTAAAACCACAATTAAACAGACAATGGTAATGATGCAAATGAAAACACTTATGTACAGTTTATTTCCAAAGGCTGATTACTAACCATTGACACTATCATACAGTCCAAGGCTTCACAGCAATATTGTGCTAGATTACAGATTATTACATGATCTGAAAAAACATACACCTACATAAAGGTCTGGGTGCTGTTGTACGGTTTCATCATTCCAGGAAAGTTTAGAAAAAAATATTATTCATTTATAAGTGCTAACGTCTCAGGCAACACTGTACAGAGCAGTGCTTTTTTTGCGGTGGTACGAGCCGGTACGGCGTACCGGAAAATCTGATGACTGATCAGGTCTTTCAGACAGACAGTGGCTGGCTGTGTTAGTGCTGCATTAGGAGCAGTACCGGCAAATATTTTTGTACAAAAAAAGCACTGGTACAGAGTAATCAATACAGACATCAATAACAGAAACCCATAGTGGAAATAAGAAGATGGGGAATGGTCTTATTATATCTGCTGAAAATGTGTTCAAAGCAAGCAACTCTGTACCTGGCACTCATGTATGAATACATACATCAGATACTATAAGGGTGAAATTTATTAAAATCGGAATTTAACGATATTTGGATATCGAATTTCGGCTGAACCATTGATTTCAATGGCAGAACGGCCAAAATATCGCTATCGCGATATCGGTAAATTCCGATATTGCGTTATCGATATCGTGATATCAATACCATCGATATCGTGATATTGGAAAATTTCCGATTTTAATAAATTTCGCCCATATATATCATACTGTATTGCTCAGTTAAAGTAATATAAATGCATTATAGGCCTTAAGTATAAGAAATGTATTTTCAAAGTATAATGTATTTCTGTATCTGTTTTGAACATGTGCATCCTAACACTGAAGGACAACTAAAGACCATACACACCATTAGAAGGTTATGAAAATGTAGGCAGCTTTTGGTTGATTTGCCCCTTAAATTATTCAGTGACTATTTTAGAAAACAAGTGGTAGAAAAAACATTTTTGCTCATTTTGCAACTCTGGAATATTTTAGTATCATATATGATTTCTTCCTTTATCTTACACCTATCCCATAAAATGTAGTTTATAGCTTTCTGTGAAACAAACATACATTCCTGAATACAAACTGAGCAATACCAGTAAATTCCTTATGAGTTATGCTGCAACTGTACTTCCTCAGCACCAAGAGAATATTTTTTCAAAATCTCTTCAGATTAAAATAAATATAAATAAGTATTGCATTACTTGGTGAAACTTTTTTATTGGACTAACAGTCATTTTAAATAGACTCCACACCTCAGTGTTAACCAACCTCTGCTGTTTGACTCAGTTCCCATGGTACACCCTTGGGTGTTCCCTCACATCAGTGACATTATGATTGAGCCTCTGAACCTGGAGGTTCTATGACAGTACGACCCTCATAGAGTTAAAGTTACTTACAGTTGTTATACATGATTCATGTACATTTTATGTTCATTTTACCGAGTGTTTAATCATTATTTTAAGCATGTGTATAGAACCTTTCATCAATTTTTCAAAGTGTTTAAGAACGTTAAAGACAAGTGACAGCGATGTAAAAAATAGTAGAATTAAATTATATACATCACTTGATTTTAAGTTTAATAATATGAAAAATAAATATTGAAGACATAAAAAGAAAGTATGAAAATGCACAGAAGTAACTGTAAGTCCATTAACACTTGCTGTATTATTTTGTGACATCCCAGTAGATCAATAACCCATCCCATATATTTATTAATTAATTTATTTGATGCAAAATACATCCATCTCCATCCCTATACTCCTGCATTTTTTCCATTATCATCTGTTAAATAAATGCATTATTATATATCTTATTCTAATTCCTCCCAAAATATCAAGTCCCATCACTATCTTTGCTTTAAATCATTCTTCTTATTCTATTAAAATTTCATTATTATATTCCCAGTTGACTACAATTTCTACACGACAATATCTTCTTTTCTTTTTCTGCTGTACATAATCTCCTTGCCTCAGGCACTGACTGCCTTACTGCAATTTAACAAATACTATTAATCCTAATGAAAATTATTGTCACACCAATTTTAATGTCATTGTACAGTATGCAAGCATTAGCAGCAATAAATATTACATATTATGTTAGGATTCTAAAATTAATTAGTCTTAGATGAATAGATAAATAACCAGTCACAAGAAAAATTATGTTCATATAACTTTTGATAAGGATCAACATATCCTTCAAGCCTCACTTATTATTAATGTTTTTTTCTTTTAAATTGTTTCTTTTCTTTTTTTAGTGAAAGTTTATCATAAGACACATTCAGCATAGGCTCTAATAATGGCCACTGTTTTATATACTTTTTGGAATACATTAACAGAAAAGCTACAATAAAGGGGGTAATTTAGGAAAGTACGAACTTACCTGGTGATCCTTCAATTCACTTCGCAGAGACTGGTATGCGCTCCCTGCTCTCCTGCACGCAGAGATCAGCAAAAGCTTTAAAGGTACTTCGGCTCACCTCACGAGACTGGAATACCTTTAAAGCGTTCTCTGATCTCCGCATGCAGGAGAGCAGGGAGCGCGTACCAGTCTCTGTGAAGTGAATCGAAGTAAGTTCGCACTTTCCTGAATTACCCCTAAACTTTGAAAAGGTCAACTATTGATGGCTTTCTGGTTTCAATGTATAATTTTAACATTTTTATTATTTTTTTTAATAGAAATTGTATTTAAAAATACAAATAAAAGTTGTGTTTGACCTAAAGAAAACTGAACTGAATTTACTTCTTATAATCAGTTCTTAACTTTACATTTACTTAAAAAATTGTACCCCTTTAACAGAAGCAAATAGTTCTTTGTACATGATGATCACATGGGCATTAGTTCAGTTCTTAAGATTGTTTAATATGACTAGTAAACAACTAATCCATCCAATAAATTGACCCATACTCACCACATATTTTATGAAATTCTTATTTTTGTCAAAATGATACCTAAAAATGATATCACATACACACAACATTTACAGCACATCCACAGTTTATTACAGCAAAATCCTGCCAGATGGATGATATTTTCCATCATAATGATTACTTTTTGGCCAAAATATTTATATCCACTCGCAAACTGACTAATATATATTTACTATAACATACACTCAAATATAATATTTTATACAATGTTTTCTGTGCTATTAATAGAAAGAGGATGCATGTTCATTCATTTAGACTCTGATAAATGTGCTGTTTCAACAATTAAAAGTAAAGGAAGCAAAAAAGGTAGAGAGTAGCAGGACTGAATTTCATATTATTGTGTTAGTTCTCTACGTATTTACTGATCAAATGTTTGTATATTGGAAAAATATTGTCCAAAAAGGTTATATTATGTGAATTTGCATCACTTTGGGTTGCTACGCCCTGATTATCTACTCCTTATTGACTAAATAGTGGATTCCCACTGATAATCTGTAAAGTGATAATATTCTGATACAATATCCATGGCTCTGACAATATAAATCAATATTTCAGTTTCACCCTGGTCTTCATCTACATGGACACAGTTCAATATGAATGGCTGCTCAAATCCTGAATAAAGTGAAAAACATACCGGATGTGCAAGTGTGTGGGCGGGTGCTCAGGAGCAGGATGGTCCCAAATCCAATAGTTGTATGCACAAAACGAAGAATCTCCAGCACTCCGAGTAAATAAAATCAATAATTTTATTATCGCATTTAAAAGCCCATGTGGGGGTCACAAAATAAAAAGTAGGTGGCACCTACGCGTTTCAAGCCGTAGCTCTTAATCATGGTGTTTATCTACATGGAGTTTGCATGTTCTCCCCACACCTGTGTGGGTTTCCATTGGCACTCCAATTTCCTCCCACAGTCCAAAAACATACATCTGTGTCTGTCTATATCTGCGTGTGACTAAATAGGGAAACTAGATTGTAAGCTCCACGGGGCAGGGACTGAAGTGAATGATGAACCTCTCTAAAGCTCTACGTAATATAGTAGAACATGAACAAATACATGCAATACAAGTACAGATCTCAACAAACTCAAAACTGTCAAACTTGCAAACCTTACTGGGCTCCCGACTCTTTGCAAAATATTTTCCCCACTCAGCTAATTGCACTATTTTAAATTGAGTGTTTATGATGTCCTTTCATTACTTTTGAATCTCTCTTGTGCAGTTTCTTAATGCAATTTCATAATATACCGTGTTTCCCCGAAAGTAAGACAGCGTCTTACATTCTTTTTACCCCCAAAA
>WMED01005395.1:0-12453 GCA_019650415.1 Pipa parva
TCTGTATCTATCTATCTATCTATCTATCTATCTATCTATCTATCTATCTATCTATTTCTACCATATTGATTATCAGTGTACCTAACTTCTTTGATTTCTAATGCTTTTGGAGGCTTTAAAGTGCCAAGAGTGATCACCCTGCACAATTGAAATAGTTCTTTTTGGTTTTTAGTGTGATTCACTCATCAGAATTTCTGTTTTCTGTATGTAAGAGATCAATGTTGTTTTTAAAAAAACAGCCAGAGATAAGGAAACATAGAGCAACACAATAAGTCATTGCTAATAAAAATGTTTCAGAACTGTGTACTGGGCCTTGAAGAAATCCCAGATATCTAAACTGTGCTGTAGAAAACCTACATTATGAACTTGTAGTTGACTGAATTTTGCTTCCTACTCAAAGATTTAACAGGGAAGGTGTTGTTAGTTGATATGTTATCATGCAATGTTTGGGTAAAAGCAGACATATGAATATGATATTCTTAGAGCATACCATAAGCCTTTATCCAAGCATCTTACAAGCACAAATATTTTCTGTTTCACATAATAAACCAACCTGAAAGACTGCCACTTCTCTCTGAGCTGTTGTGAGAGCTGGTGGTGCTGAAATCCTGTGACTGGTTGTGGGGTATTCTATTTGACAATCCCTCAGCCATTCGATAGTCAGGAATGTAAAGTAAGGCTAAGGGTTAAAGGGCAAAGGTCACAGTGACATCATGTGATTAGTAAACAGCACAGGGCTCATGCGCCTCATGCAATTAGTTACTAAAGCATAGGTTGTGAGGGTAAATTGCCTAGTAAAACTGTCTGGGTAGAAGTACTAGAATTTGCTGATACAATGAATTACGCAAAGTGTTAAAAAGATTAATCATTCCAAACATAAAGGAGAGGCATGAAATGCATGCAATGTGCTCTTATTAGTAGCAATAACTCAAGAAATGCATGCTTGACTGTGGTTTGAATAATCTGTTGTTTAAAGCATGCATAAAAAAGAATTGTGAGGCTACAGAATCTAGCTTACCATTGCTTCCCTTGCCTTGGTCAGTAAGACAATATCCTAATCCTGTGAGATCTGATTTTTGCTGAATAGAAGATTTCCATTGTGGATCAGGCAAGTCAACAGCCAGCTCATGAATGCTGTTTGAATGCAATATCTGTGTAGTAGCATACGGTGTGGTTTGTGAGATTTGTCCTGGACAATTAAAGCTAGATTTTGTGGTAAAATCAATGCTGCTATAAATGGCTCCATCAGAAAGCATGGTTGCTGTTTTCTCTCCTTGACCTGGAACTGTTGGCAACACATCTGCATTAAACACAAAAGAAATGAGAGAAAAGAGTGATGTACAGTGAAACCTGAAATATTGAAGATTCAATTGAAAAATAAATGTGTCACTCAGTATGTTCGGACTTCAGCTGAGTCCAAGAGCCAATGAAGGGAAGATGATATACAACCATTGCCCAGCTATCAGCACCAGTGACAGTCTTCTTACTTGTCCTTCATGTCTCACTGCTTAGAACTATCCTTCCTCCTTCACACCTTCAATTATGGAAGGTAAATATAGAATATTTCACTGTAGAATTTTTTTTGATACTTTATATCTTATATCATGGTGTTCAGTTTATTAAAATAACAGTAACACCCAAAATTGAAAATGCCTCAAATGCATGTATAGTTACTATATAGTATGTTCAATCTGTTCTTTCACAAATGTTAAATTGTGCGGATAAAGTAAGATATTCAACTATTTAGCTTTTAAAATTTGGGCTTTACTACACACTTCCTGTACATGCTTTCTGTAAAGTCCAATGGAAAATAGTGGGAGTGGAGGAGGTCTGTTTAACAACATGGCTACCGTTAAAGATAAAAACAGACTAAAAGCAATACAATTAATGAATTTAACGTCAAAGATACATTTTACATTTTATATTTATAAAAGCCATGTCAATTCAAATAGGAATTTAGATTTTTATTATGGTGTTACTGGTCCTTTAACAAATAATCAGAAAATGAACCTGGAATTCTTTAAAACCTCCCACTTCCATAGACCAATAAAAAACTACTGAATAGACTTAAATATTTATTCATTTGTGATATAATCACAAATATGATGCAAAATACAAAACATAAAGTTTATATTAAAAAAGACACACAAACAACAAGAACCACTAAAGTTATACAATATTACATTAGTATTTTATGATGTGTGTCCAGTTGCTTGCTGTTTCTATAATCTAGTAACCTTATGATTTGGGCACTGCCCATATTAAATGACTGAAGGCTAGATTGTATAGAGTGGAACTAACAGAATGCTTAATGTCCTAATGTTAATGATTAGGATTACAATGAATGAATAACTGATTTGTAATTTACTGCATATCTCTCTTGAGGTTACACAGTCCATAAGGCAGATACACTACTGTGACTGTTCAGTTGTATGTATTTATAGACACCTAAATCCACCATCAACTGAAATGTTACGTCTTTTTGAAAATATAGGGTTTTTAGTTCTAATTTTTTAATAATATTATTATAACATTCTAAAATCCATAATAATTACATTATATTTTAATAATATATTTTTCTATTTATTTAGCATATACTGAAAATCACTCCTAGGCAACAAATGAGTGTTTGTAGAGTTAAATCTGATAGAGTTCTCATTTAAATACTTAAATTAGCTGTTGTTTTTGTTGGTTATTGAGTAAATATCATGTTAATTTCAATTAAAAATCACTGTGATTCACATTCACTTTGCTTATTAACCATGAAAACTGTAAGATAGGTTTTCAACAGCTTTAATATCATTATATTCATGTACTGCTGAATAAACAGAACTTCATTGCCAGTAATGAACAATAAGGAAATTATAGATTTGAACATTATTATCATCATCATTATTTAAAGTATGTTATATTCCACTAAGTTGATGAAAAACAATGTGCACATCAATGCTAATATAAGTGAAATTAAAACACACTAGAATGTTAGTAGTGCTAGCTGTGTTCTACCCTTTCAGCATTGTATCTGGGTTATATATTTTGTGGTGATATAGGTTTCTGATGAATATTCCCACATGGCATTGTGTCTACAGTTTTGGGCATCATTTCATATGAAAGACATATTAAAGCATGGTGGATTTAAATAAAGTGCAACTAAAATAATACATTGAATAAGTGGACTACAGTACCCAGAAAGACAATGAAAATTTAGAAAAAAGATGTGACCTAATAACCATGTATAAATATATTAATGGTCAATATAGAGATCTCTCCAATAATCTATTTATGCAAAGGACTATAACTAAAACAATAGGGCAACCTCGGTACATGTTGTAATGGAGAAAAGATCCATAAAAAGACAATAAAGGAATATCCTGAGTATATGAAGGAATCCCTCTCTTAATTGAGTCTATTTTCCTTTTTGCATTCCCTGTGGTGTGACTACAGAATGGGAATATACATAGAAAATTGTGAGTGCAGGAGACAGGTTGGTTGGAAAGGATGGTCAATAACTGATGCAAATTGCAGTGCCTTACATATAAGTTCCCAACGTTTTCAAAAGAAATATTGGCATGTAAATTTGGCCCTATTCCCACATCTCTGCATGGACCATTGCATGATAAAGACGAAATTAGTAACTACACTAATTATTTCAAACTGAAAGGACTTTTGTTAACGGGTCTTTAAAAAATGATAACTTGAGGTGAAATGATACAAAACTGTTAATTTTAAATGCATTGGAGCACAGGTGTAAAATTTGTATTTGGTTTCTGCCTAAGACTGTCAGATGGCCATTTTTTGCCAATGTTGCTTTACTCTAAAATTGGGCAAAATTTAATAAAATTGAAAATATCCATATTGTGATATCGAACAATTTTTACCAGTATCACGATATCGATATTACTGATATTGCTATATTGATATTGCTGATAATGGATGTTCATCAATATCACGATATCAGTAATATCAATATCGCGATATTGAAATTCGATTTAAATTTTTAATCTGTTTATTTCTATGGAAAATCCATAATATCACTGGAAAGTTCAATATAGTGATATTGATGTTTTTTATTTTATTACATTTTTCCCTAAATCTCAATTTACCAAAGTAAATATCTGAGCACAGCTACACATATCAAACATCCACTGAAGAAGTGGGGAAAAAAGATTCCTGACTAGTTTTTACTAATTTTACTAAGAGAAACAAATCCATTGTAAAGTGTTAATCCAGGTGTCCCTATATGTAAACCTCTAACTGCTTTAAAGAGTTTTGTGCTACATAAGAGTAATTCATTACATACAATTTTGTACTTTTATTCCTTGCTTAGCACAAAAAAGGTAAACTAAAAAATTAAAAGAAAGTGAAGTATAACAATTATAAATAACATAATTCTGACAAAAAAGAGAAATAAAGATAGCATCTGAGCATTAAAAACAAAAAAAAAAAAAAAAAAGAAAGTCACTAAGATGTCTATGATGGACCCTAGAGTTGAATTTAATATCATTTAATTGAGTACCAACCTCCACAACTAAAATTAACAAGATCATTTGGTCCATTGTTGCTGTTATTCACCGGCATGCTGGAAGCTGGCCAGGAGTCTGCCAGCCAAGGGTAATTAGGGTCACTCGGATTTAAAAGTCCAGGGCGACTGGAACAAGACAAAACAATAAAAAAAAGAAATATTAGTCAGTAGCTTTGTATATTATAGAAATTGTCCATGACCAGTCACAAATAGATATAAAAAATTCACAGAAATAATTGCCAAGTAAACAAAGGGAATCTGAAGGAACTATATTACCTGGAAAAAGGAAAGTAAACACAGCATAAAATACAGTTGTATAGGAGGCACAGCAATAAGTGATCTTTTTACAGGGCAGTCACTGAAAATAAAAGGGGTTATTCACTAAGGTGCGAATTCGACTGTCAACTTCTCAAACAGCGGATTCCCATAGCAAATCCGAGACAATTACCCCATTGTAAACTCTTGACAATTTTTTAAAGTTAAGATTGCTACAATTTCCCCATAATAAAGTCGTGACTGTGACAATATTCTCATTCTAAAGACTCGGCTGGGACAGTAGCAGCCTATTGCGACTGTCATTATCTGGCGAATTTGCACCTATACACAACAATTCAGACTTTAGTGAATAAACCCCCCCCCCCCCAAATGTTTAGAAATTCTTTCCATGTGTTTCTGCTAAACTTTGTTTCCATCTTTGTTGCGTTTTTTTTAAAAAAAGGCAACAATGCATGCTTATATTTTACATAACTGCTAAATAAATATAGGGATGTACTTTTTTAAAATTATTTAGTGTTTTTACTCCAAAATATATACTAGAAATCACTGTTTGCTTTCAAGGTTTCCAGGTTAACTGACTGTTTAACTACCACCAGATATTTAAATGTAAACAAAATGCTGTAAAACAGTAAGTTCTTTCAAACAATACAAAAAGAATAAACAATGACGCCCAACTGCAACATATTATCTTAGAAGACAACAACAACAACATATTAAAATTATATTTAGGGTGAACATTTTTTTTAAGCTGAGATAAAAAAAAAAACACAAAAAGTAAAACATACTCCTTAAGAGTTCATTTTATTATTTATTTATTTTCATAAATCTTATCAGCACCATTTATAGATTTATATCTGTTCATATGCTCACTAATTCAGAGGTAAGTAAATGAATCCTCACGATCTACCTGCAAATTATTCAATGCACATATGAGAACTCGACTAACAAGTTCTATGTGCAATTTTTATTCTATGAGTAGGTTCATTACAAGATAAGTGGGGAGATCAAAATAAATATTCTTATGTACCAAATATTGAAAACATTGTGTCAATTATTTCCAAACAAAATGAATTGCTTGCTGTTAAGTTATATATAAATTTCAAACATCCTTCATGATGTACCCTTCTATTGTATTTCTATTGTATAGCAATAAGGGGAATAAACCCTTTGTGTTCTATACATTTTTATATAAAAAAGGATCATTAATAATCATTGCACTAAACCAATAAACCCTTTTCTATAGCAATTCCAAAGACAAATGTCTCCATGGCAACAGCATTAATGTACAGATACCTTCTCGCAACTACTACAAGATCTCATTAGGATTAATCTCCCTTTGCTAAAGGATTGATTGAATAAGAGATTGGAAGTTGTAACTAAGGTCTAATTACAATTTCCATATTGACAAAGAGAATGTAAATGAGGATATATGCCTTTGTTATCAGGTTGTATCTATTTCAATTGAGTAGCCAGTCCTGGAATCCAGTTATTTCAATCCGCAGTCAATTTATCATCCATGAATCATTTATTTTGTGATCGATTATGTGTAATTGTTCATTCGCAGCCATTTAAAATGAGCCAATGTGCAGTCTTTAAAGTGCAGCAACTTAATTTGCTAATATTTCATTAAAGAAACGCAAAAAAAGCAATCTTGGTTATATGAAATGAAATGTATCATGTGTGACGTATTTCTTTTATTATGGATACTGGGAAGAAATGGCTTTACAATAAAAGTTGAGTCTCTCGCATCTTTTATGACTACAATATATAGATGTAGCATTCACACTAGAAAACAAGATCCTCTGGACAACGTGCTTCCATAAATGAAACCAATCACACCATAGCTTTTTATGGAAAAATCCATTCTTCTGTAGTGATTCTCATGCTTGGATTTTGAGGGACTGTGACAAAAATGGCCATGGTCACATTTTATTAGCAAAGCAGCAGTTCTATGCTATTCTAGGCATTTTTCCTTACTGTGTGTACAGTATATTAGACAGTGTGTTACACAGATTTTACACCTGAAACATTTATAACTATTTAAAAGAACCAATGCCTGACATAAAAGTAGAGTTCATTATTCCAATAAGTGTACATTTAGCATTATAGAAATCTTTGGTAGCAGCAATATTGTTTGCTTCAGGTGAGCCATAATCCATTGGCTGATAAAGAATATAACTAGTTGTTGTCGCTTCATGTGGAGTGTGTGGAGGACATCATAGCTGAGGCAAAATGATCTGCATGTTAGGTATGTGACGTACACAAAGATTCAAGTGAAAAAGTCTTACTTATAATATTGATCATTTTCTTTAAAATTTGCGTAGGTCAGATAATATTCTTTAATTGTCAGAAGATTAATAATAAAATAATGCATAATGACATCATTTGTTTTCAGAATGATCTACCTACCTTCCATTGCTCAGTAGTCCAGTATCTCCCCTCTGGAATGTAACTGTTGGGTAAATGCAAGGGAAATTAAGAGATTAATCATCGAACCGAAAACTTTTGGAAACTATGTATAACATTTTTGTGCTTCAGGTCAAATATATACTGTACTCTATTGATAAAAAAACAAAACAAAATATTTTTGGCTTAATTTTCCAAATGTAACATTTTCAACTACAAGCATGCCCAGAAATGTAGTATATTTATTAGGCTAATTGGGATAATATCTCCCCAAGTAAGGTTCATAAGGATCTCTGTGATAAAAGTCATTTTATTTTCTTGCATCATAAAAATCCAAATAAAATGGTTAGAATTGCTATAAAACAAAATACTGCCAGTAGCAGTACTTTATTCTTGCAAAAAAAGTAAACAATGAAATCATTAATTTACTGGGAAACAGATATAGTTTGACACAGTTTAAATCATATTTGGCACTGACTGGCTATGCTTCAATACAATACAAGTAATAAAGTAAATATCATTTTGATAAAATGTGTTTATAAGGTTATATATAGCTAAAAAAAGTTACATAATATGAACACAATAAAACAACATATGACACAATAACATACATGAATAAAAGAACAAAATAGTCATTAAGTGATAAATCCTGTATTTTGTACCTTTTTAATACAATTAATAATACATAGTTTCACACAAAGTGAGTATCAACTACCAATTTACAATTACATGATGGTATTTACCAAAATATAACTATAATTTTAATGCAATTTTGCAGAAAATGGTTTGCCACTACTGACCTATCGTAAAGTACTATTTCCTATGGGAAAAGTGGTGAAATTGTGGTATGGCAAATTTCTGGAGAGTTTACATCAAAAAGACATGAAATGATACAAAATGATGTGCAGAGTTACTTGACTGTACCAGATGTACCTGGAGGGATGGGGGGTTTGAGATTTTGTCACAATCATTAATAAAAATCTGCATGTAAGATACACAATTAATTCAAAAGTCTTTCAGCCTTTTTTCTGTTGGTTAGATTAGATTACCAATGACACCAGATGGCTATATTAGTACTTAAAGGGATATTATCCCCAAATGTCCCATTATTACATAATATTTTTTCATCTCTAGCATATCTACAAATAGCATTGTACTTTAATTTGTAATCAAAGAAAGGAAGTTTTAATAAAAGTTTAAGGGCAAAATTTACAAAACTCAAAAAGGACAATTTTTGACTTTTTTTTAGTTTTTTTCTATGAAAAAAATGACGTTTGATCGAAAAATATCAATAGATTTTTTCCAATCTAAACATTTCTATCAATTTTTTTCTCTTTTTTTGATGTAAAAGTAGCCATACTTTACATAAGTAATTTGACTACTTTTCAATAAAAAAAAAAAGAAAAAATTTGATCAATATTTTTTAATCGAACGTCAGTTTTTACATCGAAAAAACTTGAAAAGGTTGGAAAACGAAATGTTTGAGTTTTGTAAATTTCTAAATGTACTATATTCACATTTCACAAGCACTGTGGAGATATGCACACCAGTTTGCACTGATGAAAACAATGCTTCCTTTATAGCACTGTAGCCTGAGTCCAGATATATATTTTTATGTTATTTAGATAGCCTGTAATGCAGTAAATTGAGTTAGACTACTGTGTTGGTAATGGAAAGGCTGGCCTTATAACAGCTTAAATAGCTATTTAAATCATTCAGAATTCAAGTAAATCATATCATTTTGCCACTAATCCCCTTTAAAAAAACTGTATATATATTTAAGGCAAAAGCAAAAACTTTTTTTTATTAAATATATAATGACACAGTGTCAGTATATATTGATTGTCAGAAAAGATTTTATCCAGACTATCTTCTTGCTACTCAAATGATGACTTGTAGGATTGCTGCTTGGTTCAAAACAACCTATACATTATTTCTCACTTTACTTGCCTTTAGCATTTACTGTAAATCAGATTTGTCATGAAATGTTCTTTATAATCCAGTTCCCATTATATTGTAAGCCCAGAAGTTCTGGTAACATTTTTATGAGGTAAATGCCACCATGGGCGTCAGGAAAGGGGACAAGGGGGTCAAGATGTGCTTCTTTGTCCTACCCTATCTGCTCAATAAAAGGGCATCACCATCTGTAAGACAGATAGGTCAGAAGAGAAGGAGCATCAGGAGTTTAAGACTACTTCCAATATATCATGAGATGATGCCATCATGACATCATGGTGCTGGTCCTCAAAAATTTGGTTGTGTGGACACCCATGAATTCCATCGCAACATAGCTGAGAAATTGAAAAAATACTCATATCCATCAAGTGTAATATCAAGTCTCATAATGTAATAATGGATGTTTTTAGGGGAAATAAATCACACTGGTACATACAGTGTTTATAATACTAATATTTTTTTTTTCTCTAACAAAGAAAATGTTATCTACTGACATTGTGAGAAATAACTCAGGACAGATGTGTACAATACAAAGAGCTATGTAGCTATGTTCAAGTTTTATGCAAATAATGAAACTCCAAACAAAGCTGTATGTTTTTCTTAATTGACTTTGAACTTTTTTTAAATAGACAGCTGTAATATTTTTTTCTGGGTTTTTCCTCAGTGGGTGCCTAGACAGTTTTAGCAAATGTAGGGAAGATACAAAATAATGGAAAGACCAAAGTATGTGACTGGACTGGCTTCAGTTTTGGCATAGTCTTGAATAATATTAAAGCTGAGACTTTAAAGTATAACAAGTAGCCAATTTCATTGCTTATAAACTTTTAAAACTCATAGAGGTGGACATACTGTACATAGTTCATTCTGTGCAACAAATTCATTCAATACAATCATTGTTACATTGTTTGAAATGAGCACTATGTCAAAATATCAAGCAATGCTTGAGCAACATTCATTATTAAGGCCAGTCATACAAATGTTTGCCTGATCAATTTGCCTAATGATTAAAAAGACAGTAAAACCAAAAATGAAAATGCCTCAGACTCATTCAAATTTACTATTCAATCTGTGCTTACACAAATTTCTAAATATGATATTGAGCTACTTTAGCTCTAAAAATTGGGCATTCGAGCAGACTTCCGGAATAATTATTATATAAATCTCCATAGAAAAACAGTGAGGCTGGTTGAGGTCTGATAACAACATGGATAATAGCTGTTAACAACTTAGCAAAATCTGATTAACTTCCATGACAATCCAAATAGTCATTTTTTTTTTCTGGTATTGCTGGTCCTTTAAAGAAAAAATGGTTGCATTCACAGGTCATCGCCCAAACACTAAAAAATCTTTCGCTGATTTGTTGAAAAACAATCAGACATATATAGTCACCCTTCTACCACTCTCAGAATAATCCGTAGGGCCACTTTCATGCAGATTCTGTTCAGAGCTGACCAATGATTTATTTTTGTCATACATTCCCACATTTGTCTGTGGGTTTTATAGAAACATTTTTATTTTCATAATATTGTCAAATGCATGCAATACGAAAGACTTTGCCTCCATGCAAAATATGAGTGTTAGTTAACAGATAAAAAATACATTTATTAGTGTATGAAGGTTTAGATCACCATTTTATAGAGTATTTCTCTACACGGCACAAAAAAGTATTTTCAAAGCAAGTACAACATATTTAAACACAGCAACATTCATGAATATTTTTGAAACATGTAGAAAAACATATCTGGATAGGAGTTGTGTATCGTGTACTTGTTAAGTTATTTTTTTTTTTAAAGATGAACTTCAACCTTAAGATTTATGAAGATCTTGGAATTGAAATTTATGTAAATGTATGTTTATTCCGGTATCTATCATTTATATATACTTCTAGATTATATCAAATGGGAATACCTGTTTTGTGCCAGATCCCCTTCTTTGAGCCAAGTGCAACCTTGTGGTGTATGGTTGTATCTGGGGAATCTATGCAGAAGATGTAAAAGAAAGGACATTTTGCCCGTTTGGGATAAAATTAAACTTGCAATCAGCTAAGTTGCAGTGTAAATGATGTGTAAAATGTGTATCTAGCACATTACTGGTGAAGTAATGGTTTCAAGCTTCAAAGGTTTTTCTTTAGCAGTTTCCTACATACTCGGCTTTAGTAATTATTTAACCCCTTTGAGGTCTTAAATTTTGCGAGACAAAGAGGATTAAGACCTTACTACAATATCTGGAGTTAAATAGTGGAGTTGAGTGAAAATTAGCTTGCAAATCATACAAACCAACGTGAATCGTTATGAAAAGCGATGCAAATGAGTTGGAAATGGTTCAAATTATTCATATTTTTAAGAATCACACCGATTTGCCTGTGAGTTTGCTAAATGATTTGCTCAACTCTGTTAAACAGATTGCATGAAATATACATCTCTCAGAAAAAAATATAGTGTTTTTTTTGGAAGCCCTTTGATTGGTATTATGTAGAATGACTGATATAAATCACATTAGCATGGACAAGCTTGGAGGTTTCCAAAAAAAAAAAAAAAACACTTCACATGAGTTAGTGATCCCACTGCAAACAATAGACTTAACATGAATATAAAGATCTCAGGGTAAAGTTAAGCCCTATCATGTGTCTGACTGTAATCTGTCTAAATGCAGATATAGCTAATGTGTTAGGAGGATTTTATTATATTTCATTCTGAGAGCTAGTGATTCTGATGTGGTAATGGTGATGAGATAAAACACAGACTAACAGACAGTACCTGCAGGAGTAAAGGTGAAAGACTGAACTGCAAAACAAAGAAAGGAAACAGAGGCTGGGTTATACATTTTTCCAACCATATGCAGGAGACAAGACATCCAGTAAGTTATGGATTTAACACAGTATCATGATATTGTTTGAAGCAATAGCCAACCAGCAGCCAATGAAATAGCATGGAGTATGACATGTACACACACAATAATAATCATTGCAATATAATAATTACAAGAATGTGATCCTACTGTTTTGAAACAATGAATAATGATGATGATATTTTTAATTTCTTCTTTATAAAAAAATAACCTCCCTCTCTGTCATTCATAACCTATTAACTATGAAACGCTACATTTTTAGAACAAATTCAGAATTTAAGCTTTTTTTCAGATTTTGTGCAGGAATTCAATTTAGCAAAACCATTTACTTTGGACCAAACTGAACCAAAATTGTGATGAAATGAGTTACTTTTAACTTAAGTATTTTATAAGACATACATCTTATTCTTACTTGGAAACATTTGTCACTTTTTTTTTTTTTTGGG
>WMED01005396.1:0-19559 GCA_019650415.1 Pipa parva
TATATATATTTTAAGTAATAATATAATTTTTGGTTAAATTGCTGTTCCTTCACATTTACAATACTACTTATGTATCAGAAGACACCCTTTCCTGCCCAGGAGACACTACTAACTGATAAGAGTGCTTTACAAGCTTTTATAAAAATCAAATAAACTAATCTGAACTCCTTTTGGTTAACTAAGCAAGAAGTACCACATGAAATAAAAAATACCCACATAAAACACACTGTATATTTCTATAAACTGTATACCTCAGGCTAATTAAACATTTATAAGGATGAAATTTATTAAACTCTCTTTCTGCCTTCCTGTTTCCCTCTGTATTACTCTATTAAAGTGTCAGCTCCTCTGGTTGTATCTCTGGTGATCATCACACTATTAAAGTGACAGTACTCCTGACAGTGTCCTCGCTGATCTCAAGTCTGGTTCTCGCAGTTCGCTAGCTACCACCCTAGGGGGGTACGTTCGGGGGCTGCAACCTGGGGGTCTCTTGCAGCAAAGCCCAGTACCTCCTTGCAGAGGTTAAAGGTGAAGACCAGAGGCCTCTTAGACTCCGCGCATTGCAGTTTACCTACGTTAAACCCCGCAGTGGTATAAAGGGTCCGTTTGCTGCCCCTGACACTCCACACATACAGAAATGCAGGTTTTCTGTTCACAAAACCTCATGGAAATCCAAGACTTCTGATAGTTTCCTTAAAAAAATTGGTCAACATAGTGGGAGATCTTTCTAAATGTCGAAATGTTGTTTTACTTGGTAAAAGTGGTAAATATCAGCACTGATTTATAAAGCAGTTCTGCCAGCTTTTCTTCACCAAAAAGTGTTTGCCCGATTTAGGCTGGTAAAAACGAGTATTTTCTATGGAGTAGATTATTTTGCCACAGTTGGCATGAGTTTTTGCACTGAAAGATATCATCAATATCGATATGCAATAGAAGGGGAACCACATTGAAAACAATGCAAAGTGTGTCAATTTTAATATGTTGATTATTATTGATATCAATCTTTACTGATGAATTGAAAAAAATAGCATAGTAAAGCACTGAAAAAATGGCAAACCATAATGTAAAGGTCAAAATTACCACCAAAATTTGTATAATGTTAAACATTATTTCCAGTAAGACATTAAACAATGTCTGAACAGGTCTAAACCTGGAGCATTTTTTAGAGATCACGCCCCCAACTTTCTTTGTGCTATGACAAGTTTATATTCTTTATATCAATATTACCATAAGAGTTTTAGTTTGCAAAGGAAAAGTTGTTAGCCACCCCCCTCTGACTGCAAGTTCACCTTGATTTTGTTTTCAATATTGTCCTGCTTTGTATGCAATTGCCTCCTGCAATCTAATGAAGAAATATCAGCCCTTCATCCTTCCTGATCTGCTCTAATTACAAAAATAAAACTAGTTTTCAAGGACATAAACAGGCCCGTACAAGCCGACGGTTACAGATGTAGCTAGGCTGGTTTGGACATTTAACATTTTGTGGCCGGATTCATATTTTCAGAATTCCAAAACAAAGAGTTAAGAAAGATAACCCAAGATAAGACTGCATTTACAAATTCATTTAAACAAAATGTTGTTAACACATCTGAATGTGTTCAAATGACAAAATCTTCCTTAAAGAATTCAACAAAATCAGTCCTGCTACATCTGTATAAATTCAGTTGCCCCACACGTATGGGTTGTCAAATAACCCCCAAATAGTGATAAGTGCAGATATTTAAATTAGGTGACTGAAACTCTAGGTATTGATGTCAATTATATATTTTTATAGATAAATAATGAGACCATGTCATGATCACCCACCTATTCCACATATTACTGAATGTATTGAAATGCATTAAACACTTGATAGGTACTCTCATCTCATTATGATGCTTCTTACATCCATTTCATTAGCAGGCTCTATATTTGCCATATGGTGGTCCATAATTATTTGCATTAGTAAGTATGCCAGTAGCAACAGAGACTTTGTGATGTGGCAGGGGCTGGAAGAATGCCACTCTAGGAACTATAGAGCTCTGTCCACTGAAACTCTGATACGTGAATTTCTGTAACTGTTAGTGTTATTGTAGTATGGAGCCTACAGAGCTAATAATGATAATATCAAGTTAACCCCCTCACTGGAAGAAGCTAGTTATAAGATCGAACTGTAATTCCAACCACGGGTGAAGAAACAGCTGTAGGATTTAGGATTGGTAATAGCAGTTATTCTAAGACAGTTTCCAATTAGTCTACTTTTTACAATGGAGCTAATCTAAATCTAAATCTAAAATGGGCAAAAAATAAATTCCCATGTGGAAAACCCCCTTTAACAAAGTCAAAGAGGTGAATTTAGAGCTGTATGCCTTGCCAAAATCACTAATTTGAGGATTGATCAATAGTCAAATTACATGTGCATGCACACACAAAGTGGTGGAAAAAGTTCTGAAACTTTGTAACTTTCATAAGTATCTGAATTTAATGTGAATTTGGCACATTGCAGCATTTGCTGAATACACAATGATGGAAAATAAGCCTTTAAGTGTTTCCTCTATTTGTTGTATACTCGTGCCATGTTTCCTGTTTACCCATGAGTGACAGTGGTTTAGAGGGACCATGGTATGTATCCACTGATGACAACTTCCAAGAGTGGGTCTTGGAATAGATGCATGATCAGTTGAATATACTTTTTAATCTATAATTTAAAGGGTGCATTTTTCCTTCCATATTCTTGATAATAGTCTGAGGGGAAACACCAAAAGATTTTTTTAATGATAGGAAATAAAGTACTGGAATTGTTAAGAATATAGTCCAAGGAGTGCACAATTGTTTATATATACCTGCATTTTGTAAAAGTATCCAGGCATGGATAACTTTATGTGGAGGAGGAATAAGGTCTTGGATATTGTCTAGCTGTATGTAGATACATATTCAATTATGGAACTGTGGGAACAAACATGTTGGCTACCTACAGAGTGACAGTTTATCTCTGCAGTATATCCTCACAAATATTTTACATTGTTGATTTCATACTTTTCAGAGTATATACTTCTTGTTGTGAGATTGAGTTAGTTTTCTTCAACAGAAAAAAAATACATAGATAGTTGCACATTCAAAAAGATAATACCTGCTTCCCCAAGAACCTTAGAAAAAAGAGGGTCTGGGAGCCGTCAGCCCAAATCTCATATTTTATACATCATCCAACCCCTTTCTGAAATTCAAAGACACACATAAACACTTAGGGGTTATTCACTAAAGTCCAAATTGTTGCGTATAGGTGCAAATTTACCAGATAAAGACAGTTGCAATAGGCAGCTACTGTCGAAGTCACGTCTTTATAATGAGAATATTGTCGTAGTCGCGAATTTATTATGGGAAAATTGTTGCAACTTTATTATGGGAAAATTGTCGTGGATTTGCTATGGGAATCCACTGTTTGTGAATTCAACAATTCGAATTCACACGTTAGTGAATAACCCCCTTATAAGGGGTGAAATTTATTAAACTCGTAAAAGCCGTTTCGGGTTTTCTGAGTTTAATCGTGAGAAGGCTTTGAAGTTTCTCCCGGTAAGTATAGCTACCTTTCCATACAGTATTAGCTTCCTTTCCATGGATATATTCAATCAAAAAAGTTTGTCACAACAAGTATCGCACAAGGAAAATCTAACAATACTTACCGCGAGAAAATTCAAAGCCTTCAAAGCGCAAACGGCTTTTCCGAGATTAATAAATTTCGCGGCTCACTTGTATATAATTTTAAACAAAGATAGATGGACACATGCTGCTGAGAAGATTGTTGATTTGATTGATATAGTGCATTAACTTGGAATGTTTACATCAGCTAAATGTTGATTTATTTAATAATTTGTTCAATTCTTAATATTAAAGTTCTAGAATCATTAAAGTCTAGACATCATGTTCAGTTAGAAAAAAAACAGGAGGTAGAATCTACAAATCGAAATGCAAATCCAAATCGAGAGAAATAGACTGTGGAAAGTGGAGAGAAATAGACTGTGTGACATCTGAATAGGGAATACATGTAATAAACTGTAGCAAAGATTAAAATTAACATAACTTCTAGAAAATGATTTGAAAGCTCCAATGCATTTCTGCAGCTCATCCAATGTGTAACATTTGGCATTAAAGAAAGTATTTTAGCATGCACGAGTAATTGACTTTGAGTTCAAAAAGGGCTTGAAGACATAATTTAAAAATAGAAATCTTTGAATGACCTTACATTGGTATATTTTATTAAATCATCACTTAATATTTCTTCTGCTAAGGGCAGCTGATTGTTTCCGAAAGAAAATATTGGAGCCTGAAGGTCAAGAGCAGAATGATAAATGATCAAGATCCCTGCTAGCATATCACATTGATTGTATATCTTGTATATCTCCTTATAGATCGAGCCTCTAAAGAACAACCTGAAGAGTTCAATTTAACTGTAAATCAGAAGACAGAAGCACAAGGTTAGGCTATAAGAAGACTGGTGTGGTTAAGGGCAAAGGGAGCGCTAATATTTTCTATTTGGGCAGGTAGGATCCTTTGCATCCTTTCCATACTGGACGTTTACAGATTTATTAGAGATTGTATGTTCTCACATCAATGTTTGTGAATACATAATAACCTGGGCATATGTAGCTAGACAAATGTCACTACTTGAACATGCTTGTCAAGTGTCACTCTCCCTTCTCCCTTTCCGTCTCTTGTTTCTTCCTCCTTTCTCCCCTTCCCCCGATCACATAAGACATTGGAATTATTTTGAATTCCTTCATTTGGCTAGTTTGGAAAAAATGATAGAGCAGATCTGGTTTTGTAAAAGTAAAGGTTCAAGGTCATCTTTGTACTATAGCAAAATTGCTACGCGCCTAACACTCAGCAAACACATTTCACTGATGTGTTAATAAAGGAATTGACTCTCCTTTGTTGTTATATTATATTGAATATAAGGTTGCACTTTAGCCATAAAAATAACTAGGTTTGGGAGTTCCAAATGTTCACAACTACTACAAAGCAACAGTGTTGGCCAGAATAATAGACTGGTTTCATAACACACAAAGCAAACAATGAGTAAAATGCAATCTTTAGTAACCAAGACAACACCAGTAATACTCCTATGGTTACCGCTATCTTATAGACCTAAAGGTCTAATTACCCAACCTTACAGAACATATTCAGATAATGGATCCAAAGACCACTCAACATATTCAGATAATGGATCCAAAGACAACCTATGCCAATCTCTATATGGGTTGGTGGGAGTGGCATTACATATATGCCTCCATCAACCCATATACAGTAGATCCTGTATTGCCTCTTATTACAGGTACATTGATGATGTGCTCTGTATCTGGCAGGGTACCAAGGAGGAAGCAAATTTGTTTGTGGCATATCTAAACATGAATGACATGGAGATTTATGACATTTGAGATTTACCCTGGAACATGAATATTTCCATATCAATTTTTTGGACATCTTGTTGACTGGTGACCCGTCATCCTATTTGGTTCATACTAGTATTTACAGAAAGCCGACGTCAACCAACACTCTCCTTAGGGCTACCTAGTTGCCACCCTTCCCATACCATTAGGTCAATTCTGGTAAGTCAATTTCTTAGACTGCGCCACAATTGTTCCTCTGAGGAGTCATTTAAACTAATGGCCAGCGACTTAAAACACAGATTCAAACAAAGAGGTTATTCTGATGATGCAAATGAATCTGCCTATTTGAGGGCCTTAAATGCATCATGCAGGGCTTTGCTTTATCCTGGTGATGGGGTTAAGGGTGGAAAGCCTTTTAACAGTATAGGGCGCCCTAAGTTTGGAAAGAATAGGAGATTGAGACAGCCGAGCTGTGCAGCCACCAGTGCAAATGGCTATGAAAATGGGGTTGGAAATGTTGATAATATGGGAATTAATATTAATGCAGCTATTGGGGTCAGTAATGTACAAAATGAAGCTTCAAGTGCCAGCAATAGGGAAAATATGTCAATTAACGCTTACAGTGGTAATAGTGGTAACAGTAAAAGTAATCAATGTGATGCACTCACTTTTATAACTTGATACAGTATGGAATTTGATAGCATTAAGGCCATAATTTTTAAGAACCTTCCCATACTTTTCAATGATCTTGAACTTAAGGAAATTCTAAAAATGGCTGTAGATGCGTATCAAGCAGAGCTCCCACATTATCCAGTATTTTGTCACCCTCGGATGTAAGCTTGCACAAAAAAACAGACATGGCTCACTACGATAGGCAATTACAGATGTGGATCTAAAATACAGTATGTACATGTTGTAGTTACATGAAAGTTACCAAAAATTTTAACAGCAATGTAACTGGTAAAACTTTTGAAATGCGCCAGTATATTAATTGTAGATCAATGAATGGGGTTTACTTAATATCATGTACTATCTGCAAAATACAGTATGTAGGACGGACTACCCGTCAATTACGAGAAAGAGTTAGAGAACACATCAATAGCATAATCAATAAAAGAGACACGAATGTTTTGCGACGTTTTAACATGCATGTAAACCATACTTTGTGCTTTGAAGTACAAGGCATAGAAAGGGTTGCCTTGGGACATAGGGACGGTGATTTGATTAGACTCATCAACAAAAGAGAGGCATTTTGGATTTTTAACCTGCACACATGACAGCCTTCTGGTTTAAATTTCACGTGGGATCTTGATTTTTTTGTGAACACGTAGTTATTTATATTTCTCTTTTTATGTAGTGTTGATCACTATTACATCATTTAATGTTAACATTTTTTTATTCATCACTCTCCACACAAATTATTTACATTTTGTTATTTTTCTATTCATAATTTCATTGGAACTATGTACACATACCACCAGGGATCTAAAAACCACTATAGCTTATGGTGCTTGGTTTATGGATTCTCATTGAATTTTGCTTACACGCAAAGTGGGCACATATTGTTTTTTATTTGGCACGTTTTTGACTTTTTGCTTCAAACATTTATACATACACCTTTGAAAAATCTATACACACCTTTGAAAAATGTATATTTGTCTATTTTATTATCCGACTACCTCGACTATGATTAACTGTGTTCAATATTGCCTCCTAGTACCAGGTTCACCATATATATATATAAATATAATATAAGTGTAGGTGTTAGTGTTGATGTTACTGAGACTAATATCGACACTAATGTTACTGAAGATTTCTGACTGCTATACACTAGTAGATGAATCTTTAAGCTCTTTCCGTCATTACTGTATCTATTTACTATTTTGTAACATGATCTGACCCATTTCACTAATTTTGCTTACAGCTGTGTGTATGCCATGATTTAATTTTTCTTATACATATTTTTCTTCTTATAAATTTTACCTTGTTATAATTGGGCCCAAAGCCTTTAAATATTTTTATAATGTAACCAAATCATGCATGCTGGGATTTAACAGGTGACCCGGGTCTGTTTAGATGAGATTTCACCTTTCCCCCTCTACTTAAAAAAAATAAATAATCAAACAAGCAAACAAAATGTAGGCAAAAAACAAATAATAACTATTTTTGATTTTTTCTCTATTTTTTTATAATTTATATACGTGCTCAGCAACTCAATTACACATAAATGTACTAGATTTCAACAGTATTGGACATTAGTAATTTAAATACCAGTCATGAGTCTGCTCAGTCCATTTGACTTTTTGTTTAACTATAGAAGTACAGGGCTACGAACGATATTTCGTCATACAGAGTACGGGATCACCTGATGCCCAATTAGCACTTGATTGTTACTACTACTTATATCTGCTGTTTGAACATGCTATGCACACCATGACTAAGCGCTATAAGCGTGAAACGCGTAAGGTGGCTCCCTCGCTTTTAAAGTTTTTTTGTTTTAATGGATTTATAATAAAAGAAGTTGTTTTTACATACCTTGCAGTGCCGGAGATCTTTTCTATTTGCTTACAGAACATATACTTAAACTCTGGGACCATATCATTAAAACATTACCAAAAATTCTGGTAATCCCTCTTTCACTTATACCAATCACTAAAAATCCTAACTTACCTTCAAGGCTAACAATAAGAAACTTCACAGATGTCACATTGACAAGTCCAGTAAGGGTATGTAAACTAATTAACTGTAAGGGTAAATTACCCTACACAGATATAATTCCAAACAATGCAAATACTTCCATGACCATATTTAAATGCCTTCAATTAAATCACTAGTAAGAATCCAAGCCTACCAAACAATTATTTCATTAAAATAAAACAGCCCTGGAGGAATTATGTGTATTTTCACCCACTCCTAAACACACAATTTCTCTCTTAAACTTCATTTTACAAGATCTCACTTGCCCAACAAAGCCAACATGTTCTAGTAAATGGAAGAACCAATTAAATATAATAACATTGGAAACATGTTTTTCCTTATCATGTGCCTTGTCCATATCAACTAAAGCTCAAAAGATTAATTATAAGTTCCTACCTCAGTGGTATTTTACTCCAGAAAAGAAAACTTAAAAACACTTTTCTCAATATTTCTGAAAGATGTTGGCACTGTTCTGTCACCTTATTTAACCCCTCTGGACCACAATTATTCAACCAATTTGGAAGGCTACATATTATAGAATCTCTAACACATTTACTATTGTTAATGTTACCAGGGCAAATTCAATTACTGAAAAAAGGTCTGGTCAGCAAGAGCAGTTATTCCTATGCATTGTAAATCCTACCAACCTACCTATTTGGCAAGAACGTGTAGGGGAAGTTTAATTAATTAAAAACATGGAAGAGATTATTGCTTTTACTAAAGGCACGTCTGATCATTTTGTTCAAACTTTGTCACCTAGGATCTACTTAGAAAAATTGTCTATCTCCTAATGGAAGCAACTGATACAATGCAAGAATCAAATCAAATGTATCACAGATAGTTCAAGTTGGGTATAAGAACAAACATGAACAAACACTGAACACGATGGATGAGTATTCTTATTTTATTTGTTTTTATTGTATGTGTGTAACAGTGTACAGTATATATATGTGAATGCATATCAGTAGGTTCATGAATGTGTGTGTGTCCCTGTGTATGAATGCATATCTGTAGGTTCATGAATGTGTATGTGTCACTGTGTATGTGTATGAATGCATATCTGTGTATCTGCATGTGTTACTGTATATGAATGCAGATCTGTGTCTGTATGATGCCACTTCTGCAATCTGCATTATGTTTCAGTGTCTGCACAGAGAATATATCAGTCACAAAAATAATCTCACCTCCACTGATGTGTGTGGGTGTAAGATATTGTGCAAATTAACAAAAATAATGAAGACGTGTCAGATAATTCTCTGTTTTTTCAGATTGTTCAGAAAGATTAAAGAAAGTTAAACCCAACTTACTTTGTATGTACATATCCCTGAAATAAGGATGCACTGATCCAGTAAGCTGTTAAAATGATTATTTACATAAATTTTATTTATTAAGAACATTAAACATCAGCTGGCTACTATATTTTAGTACATTTCTGACTAATTCTGTGAAATCAGGAGTGGCCATGAATGACTTCTTTATTTGCCTAGTAGTACTGAGCTATACAGCAGTTTCTCCTTATAGGCTACAATAGCTAGTACCAGTATAAGAGAAGCAGGGAGCCTGTAGATATTTCTGCTACAAATGGCAATGAAGGGATAGTTTCTAAAAAGTCTAGCACATATCCAGCCCTCAGTCATGGTTCTAAGTGACAGAGTAAAACTTTCTTTTCCTGTGGTTCATTAATGCTCAATGGTGCTAAATTCCTTATCCAAACTCAGTCTATGAAGCAATATCCTGTGATATATCTCCTATCTGTCTGATGTTATGACACGTGTGTATGCTTTGTTTCCATAAACTTTACATAAAATATCTCCGCTGTACCCTTTATTGGACACCTTAAAGGCTGGTGTATACTTAAGGAGGCATGAGTACATATTTGAGATTAAAAGGCTTGATGTTGGATGTGCAAGGAGCAGATGAAACATTCTTTCATCTAAACTTAAGGAGTTGCTAAAACTTCTTTAGGGCCTTCTAACAGTGAACAGATTAAAAGGCACATTTTTTAATAGCACTGGTATATATGGTATTTCCACAATTAGCTTAATACACAGCTTCTAATGATATATATAAACACACACACATCAGAACACAAGTTAATGAAAGAAGATATATGCGAATGTGGAAGAAAAAATATTACAGTGGACTTGTCAGGGTTTGCTCTGATGCTTGACTTGAATCTCAAGTTGGGTTGGGAGGGGCTAAAAGGATGGAGAATTCATCAACAGTTGCAATCATTTACTGAGTTCTAGTAACCCAAAGCAATCAACTAGAAGTTCAAGTTTATTATTCTAATTTCCCTATGCCAGTTAATGCTAACAGATGATTGAATGCTATGGGTAACAAGACCTCTAGAAACATTGCTGCCCCTGTTGATTAATTTCTCTGATAGTTTTATGATATTGTCTAACTTGTGAAGTTATAGCTATGTAATACATCCATATAAGTATGTAGGAACTTGAAGTATACTATAGAAACAGGCATAGGACAGCAAGCAGTTGTCTAACAATACAAATCTTGTAGCTCCAGACACAATTCCACATTACTAATGAACATTGTACTCTCATTTAATGTAAGCATAACTCCTGAGTTTTCTGACCTTTTCATTAATACTGAGTATTATTTCATCATGAGTATTTTTGGTTAGTGGTACTGAAACCTGAATGTATCAATAATCTGTAGCGCTATAGTTAGCCTGTGCTAAACCAGTAATAGAGACATTTACTAACTCAATTGTTCTGATACAATGGGTTCTTTGTTTTGATAATTGAATGGAGGTAGGATTGTCACTTACTTCAGACTTAAACTATGTACAGTTAACTTTCATAAACAAAGAATAAAAAGTGCTGGAGGGGTAGCATTTGCTTTATATTAGGAAGAAATACCATAATGGGCTCTCAATATTCAGTCACTTTCCAACCATGAAATCATGTTGCTAGAGACAATGGTATCAGAAGTTACGTTTCCGTTAGATCTACTTGTAACTTCAATTTCATTAATCTCCTATTTTTCTGCTATTTCAGGCTTTTAAACCTTCAAGACTTGAATCTAATTCACTTAATCATATAATGATGTATTATTTATCAATGCCATTAATAAAATAATACCCTCTTAAGTTTATACCATGCAGCATAGTTTTATTACAAATTCACCCTTCATCCTTACCTTACAGTACAAACTTCTTGTGCTGGTTCTTAAATCATTGGCTTTCTTTTCTTAGTCTTTTGATTTTCTATTGTCTTGCATATTGCACCAAACTGTTCTCAGTGTTCAATCTAGAAATAAAAATGATAGATTCAGTCAGTCCTTTCTAAAACACATGTTCAGCAGCATGCAGTGTTTTAATACAGGATGCAATATAAGCTATGGCTGGAAAAGATCCACCGGCAAAAATCATTCCCCATGCTGATATCCTCAGCATAACTTCCACTTCTCCACAGTGTGAGAGCAATATGTTTGCAATGTTGTTCTTTCATTGCTGTTTTTTCATGAATATATTTGTTCAATATTTAATTCTTTTATGTTAAGATGGAAGATTTCAAAAAAGCTATTTCCTTATATAGAAAAGAAATGTGGAGATAAAATGAACACTAAGCAAAGAAACAGAATAGAAGTGCAGTAAAGCAAAATGTCGCAGATGCTATTGGGTAAGGTAATGATAGGTGTCTAGAGAAAAATCTCCTCTGAAAATAGTTCAAAATGTATAGCATTTCCTAAAGAAATCTAAATGTATTGATTACATATGATAATATATGTACTTCAGGCCAACATGTCGTCTTTCTTGACACCATCATATTCATTCATAAATGAAAACAAAAAATAGAGAAACTGGTGTTCAGAAATTGGTGCAGTTTAGGCTGATAAATGTTATGAGATGAAATCAGCATCATTAGTAGGTGCTGCTGGACTATTCTTGGCTATAGCTAAGGTAAATGCAGATCGTGTCCTGTGAATAAGATCATAATAGTTTTCCAAATTGTTTTAAAATATCTAAACTTGAAGATAACTGGACAAGAGTAAACGACTTTTCTAGTGGATATACCCAAAAGATTTTAAAAGTGTGAGAACCTCATTAAAGGTTTGAATATTATACAATGAGATAGCTTAGGTTTATTTCTTCTTCTACTGATGATATACATGGAACGGTTAAATTAAAATAATGTACATATATTTCAATATTCAGCCTTATTAAAATATAGCAGAGATTACCTTAAAAGCCTGCTTCTGTGGAGTGTGTATTTTAAAAAGTTGGCTTGCCCATCGTAGATAAACAATACAATCTAAACATCCTACGGTGCCATTTATTAACCTTTCAGATAAGATCAAACACAAGCACTTTGTTATGGCAAACGAAAGCCTTTTCAATGAGTAGAGAAAAGCTAAAGAAAAAATGTTAATAAAGAAATAACTGGAAAAAAAAATATGTTGATGTCTTACTAAATTTAAATTACCCATGGGTAGAAAAAAAAAAGACAACTGATGCTATGGCTGCCAACATCATGTGAAACTTTCATTGCAAAATAACTCAAAAGGCAAAGTACGGACAGACTAATGAAACATCATGGAAAAGGTAGTAGTGAACAGAACATTCACACCAAGCTTCTGGTTCTCAGAGGAAACTGTGTCCTGAGGAATCTCCCTAAGGAGTCTCTTTCAGCAAACATGCTCACTAATCTTATTTTTCTTAACAAATCTTGAATTTTGCTGCACCAGGTATATACATCCACTATAAAATGTGTGATATTCATTGTCATGAATACAGAGACAGCAGCATGTTGGTATGTTAACTATTGTGCCAATGTGTTACCAGGACGATATGCTCTATGCCACTTCATTTCTATGCCCACACCCCAAAAAAAAAAAAAAATCAAATGAAAGACTTATAAGAGGGTCATTCATTAAAGTGTGAATTTGCCTAGCATAGTGACTTTGCGTCTGTTCATATTACTACGATCAGGAAGATGCAAATTTATTTCTACTTATTCATGGAGCAGTGGACAGCATCAGACACGGTGGCATGTGTAGCTTCACCTTGCACCGGATGAAGGGAGACACAATCCCCAAAACGTTGTTTATTTTTGTGAGCATGGCACAATAAGTAAACCACTGTATTCATCATTGTTGTTTGGAACATCCGCTTTCTTTGATGTTTATGTGCTTTTGGATTTTGGGTGAAGCCAGTGAATGTTCCGTTTGGCTACAGACAAAGCTTCATTTTGATTACGTGTAGTGCGACGTAGTCAGTCGCACAATAGTAGGATGAGAAGTCATGACAAAAGAGGTGAATTTGACAAGTGAAGGGCAGTGAAGTCAGTCTCATCATATCCCACTAACTGTATATAAGTGAAAAATACTTATTTTTATATGTCATGTTTAGTAGTAGACTAAAGTAGTTTAGCTTTAATAGTTTAGTAGTTGCAGTTGCCATTGTTACTTTTGAATAAATAGTCACCTTACGCAACACTTGAGCCCTGCCCTCAACCCCTCAATTCGCCATTCTGTTGTGGCGAAGGCAAACAGGTGAATTCAGAGCAGTACACCTTGCTGAATCAGCTCCTTCAACAGACTCCATCGCATGCTGAATAGCCCGAATTACCTGTGCAGGCGCATGCAAATTGATGCGAAGAACTCCATAAGTCCGTGACTGGAGTAAGCGTCAAAATTGGTGGTGGATTTGTCACATTGCAGAGATTGTTGAGTACGTGGGATTAGAGAAGTCACAACAGGAAGTGAATATCTGCTTTTACGCGACAGTTCCCACTTTAATGAATGACCCCCTTAAACCATGAATATGAAAACGATTGTTTTATTTTCAAATTTTTATTAAGAAGATAACTCAGAAGGAACGGTATCTGGATAATGAGCTAGACAGAAGAAAACATTTAATTATTCTCCTTTCATGCATATGTACAGGAAAAGCTGACATAGATAAGCACCCTTCCCTTATTGTTAACGTGTCTCTGTAATGCAGAAAAATGACTTTATCATAAACCAAGTTGGAAAATGAAGCCTAGATAAAGGCTATAAATAAAACAAAGATAATGAGAGAATGAAACAATCAATACAGACAACTGAAACACTAATTAGGGATGAATATCTGATAAAACAGAAGAAAAGTCAAGATAATTTAGGAAATCCAGAATTCATTATTGCCAAAAAAGCCTATTTACTTATCCTTATTATTTCCATGGATTAAAGCCATATCCATTGTTTGAAGAGATAATGTCATCACATAATTATCTAATTTATTATACAATTAATCATTAGGTTATTTTCTTAAATAAGTTTAAAACAGTTCTGTGATTTGTTACGGTTTGTTTTACAAGAAATAGAAATTTTATATATTTATTTAACTAGCCTGCAGATAAATTCACCCTTTTCATCCACATTTTATTATTTTAGCATGAAGGGGTGAGTAGTTCAGTTATTGTGAGTTTAATTATTGGTTTCACTACAGCATATTTTTTAAGTTGAGCATTACTGTAAAAAAGAAAACTTTTCAAACCAACTATGACTAAGGGGGTTATTTACTAAACTCTGAATTGTTGCGTATAGGTGCGAATTCGCCAGATAAAGACAGTCACAATAGGCTGCTACTGTCACAGTCACGTCTTTATAATGAGAATATTGTCGCAGTCATGACTTTATTATGGGAAAATTGTCGCAATCTTAACATTAAAAAATTGTCGCGACTTTACAATGGGGAAATTGTGTTGGATTTGCTATGGGAATCCGCTGTTTGAGAATTCGACAGTTGAATTTGCAACTTAGTGAATAACCCCCTCATTGTTGTTACACAATAAATATGTTATTTAATGCTGTGTTTCATATCTTAGAATTTTATTGATGATATAAGTCCTTGTTGAGATAGGGAGCTTATATGCATCATGGTGGGAACTGGTCAAGGTGAAAAGTATTAAGGCTTTATGCTCTCAGCTGGACAACTGATACTGGGGAATGTCTTACTGCTTTAAATGAGACACACAATTGCAGATACAATATATATGTATAAATCATCTAAACCTGATATAGACTGGAACATCACAAAAGAAGATCAGAAACCAGTCCATAGGAATCATACTTACATATACTGCAAAAGCAGATGGAGGAGCTCATCTCAAATATCACCAATAGTTGACTTTGATCTTAAAACTCTTATCTAAACCTTAAGGATAAAATTAACCGTGATTGATGGAACCAAGATTGTATAAAATATAGTCTTGAAGAATTATTTAATTTAATATTGGTAGAAAACTGAATTATCCAACTAAAAAATATATTATAGGCAGAAGTTAAAAACATCATTAAAGTAAAGGTGGGAAACAAATGAAGAAATTTGGTAGAGGAGCATTGTAAAGGATGGAGGAACACTGTAAAGGGTAGAGGAGCATTGTAAAGGGTAGAGGAACTTTGTAAAGGGTGTAGGAGCACTGTATAGGATGGAGGAGCACTGTAAAGGGTAGAGAAGCATTGTAAAGGGTAGAGGAGCATTGTAAATGACAGAGGAATGAGAGAAGAGACTTGCAGAGGTAAAAATGGAAATCCCAGTTAAACGAATCAAAAGGCTGTACGAATACAGAAAAATGGAAAATACAGAAGGGATGAGCAATATTATAACAACATCTACAAAGAAACTGAAGAGTAGAACAAGTAAAAAAAAAATAAGCATGTTTTATTATAGAACTGGACTTCTTGAAGGTGTAGTCAGGTTAATGAAATGCATTTCTTAGAAAATTAATCAAATATAAAAAAGAAAAGAACTATCGTAAGGCGTATGGATTTAAATTTACACATCTACACTACTGCTTACACTTGGATAAATAACCTCCAAGATCTTACTATAAAAGATCCTTTCCGGAAGGGCGGAAAAGAGCTTTTCAAGAAAACAGTACAGGATAGTACTGGAAACCATTCAAATATTCAGCTTAATACTGATTAAAAGCTTGGACAAAGTCACAAGCCAAGCTTGATATTTATTATTAAAAAAAAGTTGAGTGTGTTTTTCCTTCTCATCAGATATAACTGAAAATATGAACTTTTTCAAAGAGGTCTGTCTTTTATATTTGTGAACAGATACTATGCCTCCCACTTTTCTAGAAATCTTCTGTTTTCCATGTTTCTTTTGGCCATTTTTGGGAAGGGGTGGCCCAATGTGATTGGTAGAATGAGGTAAATAATTAGGGGGGAATTCAGCAAGCTCCGAAGTGAGGCGAACACTATGCGCCTTACTTCGGAGCTTGCTGAATTCCCCCTTTAATGTCAACAGAGAAGAGCACACTGGTTGGTCCTGAGCGATGCGCCAACAAACCAACAAAGCATTCTGGGATTTGTAGTTTTTGCATGTGCTGTCTACTAGTGGGCCAGCTCCAATAGACATTTGTATTTTCTTGTGGGCCAAATATAATTACATTGCTGTCCTGAGTTTGATACCCCTGGCATAGCTGATATAAAAATAGTTATATTTCAGGACATAATGATAAGCAATGAATGAAGACAATTTACTACATGTTTTTCCACAGCCCAGCATATTGACTTAGTGCTATGTCCATAGAAACTGACTTATTTCTAAGTAAAAGTAATCATCCCAGATTATTCAGTAAACATAAAGTTTTGTATAAGGTAAAGAAATATCAACTATATAAAAAGAAATATGCAGGAGGCATAGCCTGTATCTCTCTAGGAGTAAAACTACTATCGACAACAAAAAGGAATAGCACCTTTCATAATATTATGCTGTCAATATAGTCAGCATAGTGCTTATTAGCTGTGCAAGGAGAGCTGTGCTGTAAATAGCAGTTTAATGATATATGGAATACCAAATATTTTTATATATCTATTCCTTGTCTTATAGATATTAGAAGTTTTGACCTCGAGTCAGTCTACTGATCTTCTGAGTTTCAGGTTGGTTTCTAGGAATATATGAAAACAAAGTAATATATAGAATATCAAATGAAAAAAGGCAAGAACAGTATGTATAATGTGAAGGTAGTGTAACTACACTAAATCATACTGACAAGATTATATTAAGTTTGGTGTAGTTAGTGTTTCTGACTTTTTTCGGTTGAAGTTCTAATTATGTATTGGTGATCCATTTGGAAGCAGTGTATTTGTATTATAGACATACTGCTGGGCTTCCTTTTTTTATTGACCTTAATATACAGAATATTTATGATTGAGCAATAAGACGGTATTTTGTATTTTTATTTATTCACTTTTATATAGCGCTACTATATTACGCAGCGTTTTACAGAGATTCATCATTCCCTTCAGTTCCTGCCCCATGGAGCTTACAATCTAGTTTCCCTATTCAGTCACACACACAGATGTATGTTTTTGGATTTGAAAATAGTCAATGATGAAAGTTTAGTAACAAACCCAAGTCATCAGTAACAAGCTAAAAAAAAGCAAAGCATCCAGTTATACAGTATCAAGCATTACCTAAAGAGCCACTGCATCACCCGCCTTCCTCATACTCAGGGACGGTCCTGGCCCTATTGGCACCCTGGGCCTCCCGAGTCGCCACCCCCCCCTCCTGTCCCACGCCACCCTCCCACCTTGCCCTGCGCCTGCACTCACTTCCAACAGCGTTCCAGTGACGCACCTCCTCTAATGAGAGACGTTGAATGCGATGGTGCTCCTTGGCTGCTTCGGGTCTTGTTGGCTGTATTTGGCAGCTGCCAGCAAGACCCAAACATCTAAGGAGCACCGTCGCATTCAACTTACCTCATTAGAGGAGGTGTGTTGCTGGAACGCTGTTGGAGGTGAGTGGGGGGCGCGGGGCAGGGAGGTGTCACGGGGCTCAGGGGGAGCTCAAGTTTAGCGATAGGCAATCTGGACGACAGCGACCTTCAAATAGATTGTGCCCTGGGCCGTTGCCCACATCGCCCATCGGTAGAACTAGCCTTGCTTATACTCTCTGAGACCTGGATTAAAAAAGATAAAGGGGTATTTAGAACTTACACTAACCTTTGTAAGTCATGGAACTCTCATACCTTCACTTTACTCCTTTGCCCTGTGGGGAGGTGCGTACTATAGGGTGACCTTATTTACTGACTTCACTCCAGCACTATCTAGCATGATGGGGCTTCATTAATAAATATTAGGAACTAAAGACACCCTTTTCTTGGGTTAGGGGCCTTAAAAAAATTGATTTTTTGCTGACCACTCTCTCCCTATTGAGTGTGATGCAATGTAATGTCTAAAGCAGAACATTCCTATAAAAATACTGGTGTGAAAGTCCTTTAAATAAAACCAAATCCTGTAAAAAAAAAAAAGTTATTATAACCTGTGTTAATCCCCTGCACCTGTTGCATCAACTTATTCTGTTATTAATAGATAAATCAAACCGTTAACCCAATATGCCAGCAAAATACCCAGTGCTCAAAAAAAAAATAGAAATAAAATCTAGCAGATTTAGGTTTAGCTATGATGCTGTCCACTAAATTCCACTGAAAATGAAAAAAGATTCCAACAGAAAAACATGAAGATGAAGTATTTGTGTCCAGATGATAAATACATTTGTCGGTAACTCATTACAGAGTAAAACAGAAGAGAAAACTGACTGCAAGTATTTACAGAGGAAAGTAACAAATCTGTAGGAAGGATGGTTTTGTTTGTTTTAATTCCTGATAGCGCAGAATGAAAGAAAAATAGAGAGATATCTATTAGAAATGCTTTTCACAGCAAAACAAATCAAAGTATTACCCATGGGCTGATTGTAGTCCCCAGACACAATGGAAAAAGCAGCAGGTTTTGACAAAACAAATGACCAATATACCTGTATTGTACAGTAGCAAGCCTGTCAATTCAGAAAAAAAACAAAGAACAATTCTTTACCATCAGTCTACTGAAAATACAGAGCAAAAAATACCTTCTTCAGGATCATCTGTATTTAAGCTGCACTTCGTAATTGAAAAATTAAGGAAACCCACGTTTGGTATTGCTTAAAGCCACAACCTCTGGAAGCCTTGTTATGAAAAATGAGTAACCTTTCTTTTATATTGCATATTTCTTTGGATAGGATGTGGCTTCCTACAGTTGCGTTAGTCCTCTCTCATTTTCCAACATTTTAAAGGCAAGGTATAAACTTAGGTGCCTTTAATCTGATGATCAAATCAAATAAAGGGAGAATCAGGTCTTTTACCCCTCCACAGTCACATTCATTGTTAGCACTAACTTCTAACTTCACTGCTGTGAAAAGGCAGCTTATACTGTATATGTGTAATGTACTAGAGGCAATGAACCGGGCCTAGTGACTTGGGGCGTTTAGTGTCAGCGGTGGTACCTTAATGGCTTCAGTAAAATGCGTGGTAGTTAACAATAAAAAATAAAAGTTTGTAAAAATATAAAAATAAAATAATAAATTTGGATATACCTCTGTCTAGATGTTAGTAGCCCTTTGATGTTATCTCAGCTGAACTGTTGTAGTTAACCCATGTAGACAAATGACTCCAGACTCAGATGGTGCAGTTAACAGAATGACTCCAGACTCAGATGGTGCAG
>WMED01005397.1:0-19556 GCA_019650415.1 Pipa parva
GCGCAGTCGCCCGAACTGTTCGCACTACTTCGGACAATGGTGAATTCCCCCCCAAGAGCGATTTTTCCAACTTTAATAAATTTCACCCAAAGGGGTGAAAGTCAATATGAAAAGTTTCTGCTATGGTGAAAAAAATCACTATTACATTGAAAAGTCACTAACAGAGGCAGTGACCATAATTATAATGAATAAAATGTAGTACTGTGTACAATTTCCCACTTTTTTTATATTGTGCTTTTATCCATATTATAACGTTGCTGGAATTCTGCAAAATTATCTTATAACAAAATGTTAAATGACAAAACTAGAAAATCAAATTTTGCAGATAAATAAACAGGTATGTAAGAAGATAAGGTAAGGAGTGACCCATTCCTAGTAACTCTACAGTGACACCACCAGCTAGCTAGTTAGCTTATCTGTTAATTGATGTCAGTGCAAGAAATATTATCATATGTATTCATACCATAAACTCACACAATTCAAAACAATTCTTGAGGATAAGTAAAGATTACCACATTTACATGCAGCTCAATAGAGCTATGGAGAAACTAATTTTAAAACATTATGATTGATTGTTGCATGTTTTTATATGAAAAAAAAAATCAGCTACATTTGTACATTAAGAGCAGATGAGCAATTACGTTATTTACCAGGGGCTAGACTCCACAGGAGACTATACCAGCAAGTAGGGGCTAGTGGTATACATAAACCAATATGGATCCCAGCTGAAAATCTGCACGTACAGTAGAACCAACCCCACCATATTTTTTTTGCAGAAAAACTACTTGTTTTCAGCATTTGGAAGTGAATTAGAAGTCATAGCAAACAGCAGTTAGATCACAACACAAAGTATGATAAAAACTGATATTAGAAAGAGCCTCACGAATATTTGCGTATTACTATAATACGGCAAAATCATGACAAATGTTTCCTGTTAGCATCAATTAAACTAAAAGCAAATACAATATCCATTTTAATTACTGTGCAAAAATATGCTAATTCAAATAGGATGGCAAAGCATAAAATAGCAACATGTGAACATAGATGAAGGACAATGATGCATACTATAATCTTATATTCTTATATACTGTATATATATATATATATATATATATATATATATACAGTATATGTATACTTATATATATATACAGTATACTTATATGACTCACAACAAGAGTTAAAATGACAGGTTTAGGATTAGTGGTTTTGCAGAATAGTCATAGCAATTGCAGGAAAAAAAGCACTTGGAGCAAAGGTTATCAGCAGAATCCTAGCCCTTCCTCCTGCTACCTCTGTAGTCTGTTACTTGTGTGTATGGTTCTAGAGATTTAACATAGCACTATAATACATAGCGCTATAATAAATAGCACTATAATACATAGCGCTATAATACATAGCCCTATAATAAATAGCCCTATAATACATAGCCCTATAATACATAGCCCTAAAATACATAGCCCTATAATACATAGCCCTATAATACATAGCCCTAAAATACATAGCCCTATAATACATAGCCCTATAATACATAGCGCTATAATACATAGCCCTATAATACATAGCCCTATAATACATAGCCCTATAATACATAGCCCTATAATAAATAGCGCTATAATATATAGCCCTATAAAACATAGCCCTATCATACATAGCGCTATAATACATAGCCCTAAAATACATAGCCCTATAATACATAGCCCTATAATATTTAACCCTATAATACATAGCCCTATAATACATAGCCCTAAAATACATAGCCTTATAATACATAGCCCTATAATACATAGCCCTATAATATATAGCCCTATAATACATAACGCTATAATACATAGCGCTTTAATAAATAGTGCTATAATACCACGCTTTCAACATAAAGACTTAACTAAAGTGGTTAAAGGTTATGGGATAGAGGACGGCAAGTGCAGGACCCACAAAGATTTTATTACTGAACTGCACTAAATACTAATGTAGATTAATTCAGATTTACATAATTCATTGCTGGGTTACTAAAATGAAACTATCAACTACACAGTTGAAAGTAACTATAGAGAAAAGACATAGGGTTCTGAGAAAAACTTTACCAAAATCTCATTAAACAACAAAACAACACAAATGATGATGATTGTAACATGACTGTTTTTAAATGTAAAAATTTAAATAAAAACTCAAAATTTAAAATAAACAAAAAAACAACTAGTATTGATAGAGCAAAGCTTGGGTAGATGAGTTGAGGACGGGTTGAGACAAAAGTGAAAACAATCTTAATCCATTTTTTTTATCTTTCTCACTTTCTGACACATCTAATGATAGATTTGATTTATTTTTGTTATTTTCAGCCCATTTGTGGATTGGTAAAAATGAGACATTTTATTTTCTTACACCAGTTATAAAATATGCACACTAGAAGCTAACGTTTGTAGAGATTTTATACAAACGTACAACTAATTCACAGAGCACATGGTTAATAAACTGGTCAGGCGACGCTCCAGTTTTTCTTGACCTCAAAAAAAAAACCAACAACCTGTACAATATGTAGAATACAGCACAGACTCGCAGACAGTATAGTTATTTAAATATAGTGTTCCCACAGAGTCATTCACTTAAACAGTAATTAAGCAACATTAAAATGAAAGGTATATAATCTGTTAGATGAACTATGCACATTGAAATATTGTAACATGGCTGTGAATAGATTGAAGACATTATTGCTCCAGATTAGACCATTCATCAAAAAATGAACAGTCCCACACAGGTGTCAATTCTTGACTATTCGACACTTCTTCAACTTTGGGTCTATAGAAAACTCCGCAATATGTCAAATTGGAAGATTTACACACCTTTCTGCATGCACACACATATATGGGGGTAATTCAGCAAAGAGCAAACTTACCCTCCGATCCTTCACATCAGTATGCAGAGACTATTATGCATTCGCTGATGTCCGCGTAACAGTGAACACTTAACAGTCTCTGCGTACTGATGCGAAGAATCGGAGGGTAAGTTTGCTCTTTTCTGAATTACCCCCATATACTTACCAAGTGAGAGAGTGGTAAATTTGCTAAGGTGTAGTACTCTTAGGGGGTAATTCACGATCCTCCGAAGTGAGGTGCGGAGTGTTCGCCTCACTTCGAAATGACTGAGATGCGCTCACTAATGTCCTGCACGCGGGCATCAGCGAGCACATTAAAGGGATTCCAGTCTCGGCGAGGCAACTCTCCGCACCTCACTTTGGAGGATCGTGAATTACCCCCTTAATGTGCCAGTTTGACTTATATACAACAATATATTGTAATTTTTCTATTTATAAATTGGTTTCTATTTATACATTGGTTATAGTTCCATAATTTTTTTTTTTTAAGGCTCTTATTATTATTAGGGCCATCTAGACCGATTTCTTTTTTTTTTTTGGTTTTTAAAATGACTACGTAGATTTTAGTATTTGAGGATAATAGGGAATGAAAACTTTTAAAACCTCCTAATATTCGAAAACCACAACAGTTCTTGTGTATATCTTGTTAGACATTGAGCATGACTGTCTCATTAACCTATAGAACTTTGTTTTTACCTGAACAGTCTCCTTGAAAAAAATAACATCTAAGTAAAAATAGAGAAGTTGAGAAAACCTAGGGCTGTGCTTTTTTTTCATTTTTAAATTGAATTAGATTTGATACTGGATTTTGAACAAAAAGTTCTCCACCCACAAACAGTTAAAATACTGCAAATGAAAAAAGAAAACCCCCCCCAGACATTTAGAACTTTTGTACAGTAAATATTTCCAGTGTATCCTTGCTTTTTATTATACATGAGGGATCTGTTACCAGCATATCAGTAGGCACCAGCTTCACCGTTTTGTATCAGTCAGTTCATGTGCTGAATTCCAGCTTTCACAATAGTTTCTATTCTTAGTGGATTGCTCAGGTGTATTTAGAAGGGCATTAATCATAAGGGCTCTGCTTGTTGTGGCTTTGGATTCCCTTGTTGCCTGGTTAAACTGAAACTGCATTAGTCTTAGGGTTTCCTACTACCAGGAACATAGCCCTAGGACATCAACTGCGCTCCTCCCAAAGCAATCAGCTTTGCATGCCACACACTTGTCTGTCTTGTATTTGGTATTGCTGAAATGTACAGCACTGCGTAAATTTGTTGCACTTCATAAATAAAAATATACATACATACATATACACCAATACTTTTAAAACCAAAAAGAAGTCCTACCTTTTGGAGCACTAGCACTGATAATTATCACTGATTTATATGTATTTATTTTGTTTAATCCTTAATTACTTATTTATGCTTAATATTTGTATTTATTGACCTATGCATAATATCTATATTTATTGACCTGTGTTTCAGCACATTGTGACTGCTCTTACTGCCTGTCTATCTGTGTATGTAAGTCTTCCTCCCATTTAGATTGTAAGCTCTATGGGGCAGGGACCTCCAACCTTGTGTGTCAACCTTATCCTGGCACTTGAAGTGATGTATCCTTGTGATACTATACTTTATTGTATAATGCATGTTTCCCCTGTCTGTCTTATATTTGTATTTCTGAATTGTACATCGCTGCATAAATTAGTAGCACTTTTAAAATAAAATCTTATATACATATACACCAATACTGCTCTTTCTCATCTTGAACCCTTTTCTCTCTCTGCCCCCCTCACATCTGGAATTCTATACCCCTTTATCTTCACCAGGAACATTCTCTCTGCACTTTCAAAACCAAACTGAAATCCCACCTTTTGGAGCACTAGCACATATACTGTATAATTTATTTAATCCTTAATTAGTTATTTATGCTTAATATTTGTATTTATTCACTTATGTATTAATGTATTTCAACACATTGTTGCAGCTCTTATTACCCTTCTATCTGTGTATAAAAGTCTTTCTCCCATTTAGATTAAACTTGTAGTGTACAATGCACTTTTCCCATGTCTGTATTATATTTGTATTGCTGAATTGTACAGCGCTGTGTAAATTTGTGGCGATTTATAAATAAAATTATACATACATAGGACAAAAATATAAAAGCACCTTGTCTAGGCTATATGTAAAATGTGACCCACCTAGTTAGTAAGAAGAAATATATCATCCATAAATCCTGTATATAACATAAACTAGATATCCTAACGCAGCACTAATACAGCCAGCCACTGTCTGTCTGAATGACCTGATCAGTCATCAGATTTTCCGGTACGCCGTACCGGCTCGTACCACCGCAAAAAAAGCACTGTATAAACTAAATATTTACCCTGGTGTTAGCACTTATAGAGTATACAGAACCAGCTACCTAGGATATTAATATAGTGAAATGGAACACTGACTATTTTCCTTTAGGGCATTTTAATTATTGACATAAGAATGAAAAGAAAAACAAAGAAACAAAGAACAAGTCATTTCCGAATACAACATTTTGAATGCATATTTACTTGTGTACCTGTTCTGAAGTGTTCTATTTAATCAGTATACTTGCTGTTACTGCAGAATATTTCACATATTTCAGGCAAATATATATTTCTGGCAATGGTGCAGAGACAACTGACAAGATCCAGAATCAGTAAAAGTAAAGCACATTTCTTATCATCTCCTAGGATATGTAGTGCATTGTGATTTCATGATTTATGCACTATAATTTGTTCTAGCAAGCTCTTCACGTTCCATTGCAGACTAAGGAAAGAGGAACTACACAATGACGAGATATTTCCATTTCTGTTAGAAACAGAATCAGCCTGTTGGAATGAGCTGTGTTGACATCACTTTTTGTGTATATTCTCCAGTCTGTTTTTTCTTCTACCCAATTACATTTTTCTAAGCTATAATCTGAAGTGGAGATATGAAAGAGCCAAAGTTAAATGTGATCCATGCTTCTTGTTTTCCTATGGGCACTTTCACGAAGACCCATAGACATAAGTCTGCTAGCATTTTAACAATTCAGCTCACGCTGCTACTGAATTTCCCTCGCTTTTAATGCTTTTTCTTTTTTTTTTTTAAATGTGACTTTTGTTGTTGTAGTTTTTTTTTTTTTACAATTTCAAAAACAGAAATTTAATTTCATTATTTTACAAGATATAAATTCAAAAAACTACTTTTGATATTTTATTGTTTTATTAGAAAGAATTACATAGAAATCCTTTCTTCCGAATATATTCTTTTTTTCTCTTTTTATTTCTCTTCTGTTATTTATGAAAGATAAGTCATTTTTATTCTGCTATTATCCAGGCGCAAGAGAAGCCTTTTCACCCAGGGCAAAGGTTAAAGTAACATGTAATGACTGTTACATTGTAGCAACCTGCTCTGTGGTACACAATTAAGCTATTTATTTTTCAACTGAATGCCTTTAGTTTATAGTCAAGATGAATTTTGTGCTATTTCTGGGGATAATGGAAAAGACAGAGACTCTGTAGCACATACCTTAAGAAGTGAACTTACTAGCAGTTCCAAACAGAGGTCATTTAATTGCACATTGGAAGCACGAGAGAAACAGAAAGCATGTTGTCCCTGGTGTAGTTTACCTTTCAATGCAACCTAAGCAGCTCCTGTATTGATTCTATAGATATAATACCTGTGCTTTACAACTTATATCAAGTCTAATTCAGGAAGGAGCGAAGTTACCTGCGATGCTTCTCATCAGTTCGACGAGACGGGTACACACTCCCTGGTCTCCTGCAAGCAGAGATCAGCGAACGCTTTAAAGTTACTTCGGCTTGGCGAGGTGACTCGAGTGGTCGGGAGGTGAGCCGAAGTACCTTTAAAGCATTCGCTGATCTCCGAGTGCAGTAGACCAGGGAGCGCGTACCTGTCTCGGAGAACAAATGAGAAGCATCGCAAGGTAACTTTGCTCTTTCCTGAATTACCCCCTTAAATGTGGCTGATACATTATATTTTGAATATTTATTCACTAATTTCATACGTTATCAATTTAGTCAAAAAAGTGGACTGACCAACCTGTTAATTTTTGACAGTCTCCAAAGAGATTAGACCTTTGGATTTTCATTAGGATTTTTATTTCAATGCTAATTTTATAGTTTTGTTTAGGCTGTGAATTTTTTTTTTTTTCTAATGGAGAGGTTGTCATAAGGTCCCCATACAGAGTATTGCTGCCTGTTACACAAGTTTTGTGTGATTCTATGACAACTTTTCCCACTATCTAAACATCAAACATCCAAGCAAGCTTGTCAATGCAGATCAATTATAAGAAGACCTCTCCATTCTTCTTTTGTGAATCAGAGCTGCAAGTGACAGAGATGAAGTGTGGGGCAACGTGACAGATTTATTTAATGAAGTGACTCCCATCTTGCCAATTTTCATATTAAAATATAAATGTAATGGCCAGTACAAAGAAATTGTGCAGAACCTGACACAGAATCAGGGTTTGTTACCCTCATATCCAAAAAAGATACATCTGTGTCTGTCTAGGTGTGTGTGACTGAATTAGATAAACTAGATTGTAAGCTCCACGGGGCAGGGACTAAAGTGAATAATGAATATCTGTAAAGCGCTGTGTAATATATCAGCTCTATATAAATGAATAAATACAAATACATAGATATGAACCCATGCATAGATATTATTTTTCCACACACTCTGCTGTAAGTTGAATTTTGAGCAAATAATGTATTGCTAAGAACTGATGTACACAGTGAAATTTATTAAAATCGGAAATTACCGATATTGCGATATCGAACGGGTTTTACCGATATCGTGATATCCTTACCATTGATATTGGAATTTTACCAATATCTCGATATCGAATTTCAGCCGCACCATTGATTTTAATGGCAGAACAGCTGAAATATCGCTATCGCGATATCGGTAAATTCCAATACCACGATATCGGTAATTTCCGATTTTAATAAATTTCGCCCATGGAGTGCATTATAGAGGCAGATACGTCAGCTTATGCTGCCTATTTCCTCTCTGGACAAAAAAGGTATTGCAGGGATGCAGTGAGGTCACTGTGGTCATGGCTCTGTGATCTTCGATATTTACACCCATGGAAAGTGTAATGTTGAGAGATCTGACAGTACTAGTGGATTAGAAACAATAGTACGCAGTACCAGCCTGAAGCTTCCACAGCTAAAAAGGTACTTTCTTGCATCAGAAAATTAATTCAATTGACAGGTATATCATTTTGCCACTGTACAATTCTCACATTAAATATGCAGCACTATTACACAAAAATATTGGACTGGGGGTATAAAAGGTTGAGAGAAGGGCAACAAAAATTATAAAAGGAATGCAGCATCTCGTCATAATCATATTCAGCTTTGGGAAAAGGTGATTATGGAGTGATATGATCACCTTATATACATTTAGAGCTGGTCCTTATAAGAAATACTGTAATGTAACTTGTGCAGGTGCTTTGAATAGTTGATTCATTTACTCCAATTTGGAATCTGTTTGCCAGCCAATCCTTACTAGGCTCTGGGTATATATATACTCTGTAGGCTGGCTGTCTCATTGTCTGATTATAAATCCCAAGTCCCGATCCTGCTGCATTCCTGCTTCTCAGTGTGGTTCTTGGTTTACCTATTTTTCCCTGCAGAGATTTCTGCTAAGTCTGCCTGTCTCCAGTTTTTGATCTCTTTCTCCTTGCACCTGGCTTTGGTGATCCTGCTCTCAGAAGTTCAATCCTACTCCTCTGCTGCCACCTCAGCAACACCAGTGGGTGGATCCCCCAGGGGCCATAACCTGGGCATCCCCTTGCATTAAAGGCCATACCCACTTGCATGGATTAAGGGTGAAGACTGGGGATCCCTTAGACCTTGGGTGGGGCCAGCACCAAATTGGCTGTGGTGCCCTGCAACCTCAAGTTATCCTGACAAGTCTGCATAAATATAAAGGGATTTTTTGACTGAAAGGTAGTGCTGGTCTATTTATAATTTTTATAACAAGAATTTTTTGATCGTGCACCCTTAAATATCTGAAAGGGAAGTGCGGTTTATATATATATATACTGTATATATACTGTATATATATATATATAAATATATGTAACATCAACATTTGTTTGTGCAAACAAAACAAACATTGGTTTTTGAAGGACTCTTCTCTTTTGTTTTTCACCTACTTCCACCTCACAAGTCAGCAGCATAAAAGGATTAAAAATTTTGAAGAAAAAAAAAAAAAAGACAAAAACAACCCGGTGACAAACACTTATCTAGGATTACACATTTGCAAGAGTCTGGGGATTTTTTTCATAATTCTGAATCCTTTAAGTTAAGTCCCTGACTTTAGAATCAAACTGTTTAGTTGAGGAAGAACAGTATGACAGAGGAAATCATTTAAAAAAAAAGTTTTACACAGAGCATGACTGAAGATAAGTAAATATAGTATATATAACAAACATAATTTATTTAACAGCGACATTTAGATGGGCAAATATCTGTCACTGACTTTACTGTTCTGTTAATCCCTATGGAAAATGCTCAGTCCTTTCCCTGATCCACAAGAGCAGTATGTTTTGCAGTATCTTAAAATTGTTTTTTTATAGCACATTTTAAGGGGAAATAAGTTACAAGAAACTGGTTTAGGGGAGAGGACTCTACTATTAACACAGTAAAATATTAAAGACAAGTAAATTTATTTTCATGTTAATGGATTGGATAATAATTACAATTATCTTTATTTTAAAGGAGGGAAATTATTAGGTCCTTTATTTAGCATTGAACTAAATGCAATGAGAATAAATTTCTTGTGTATCAGGAATAACTAACCTTTGACCACCAGCTGATGTTCCCCTGATTAATAAAAATGGATCAAGCTTATCACATAAAAAAAAAATCCAGAAATGAAAGTTTTTTATGATGACTTGATTTCAAAATATATTTGGCATGGTACTCTATGACAGCAGTGATGAACCTATGGCATGTGTGCCAGAGAGGGCATGCAGATCCCTCTGAGTGGGCATACATGCTATTGCCACAGTTGCTATCCTCAATCCCCCTGGCGAGTGAGCACTCCTTCAGTGTAAGCCGTGGACCCAACCAAACAGTTTTCAGGTCCAATCCGCAGCCGACACTGAAGGAGCTAGCTGATAGGATAGCCGCAGCAGATCTCTTCCCCGATGTAGGCGCAATGTTGATGCTCATCAGTGCCTACAAATTGGGGGAAGGCACTGGTGAGTGATGTCACTTTTTTCGGCACTTGGTGTCAAAAAGGTTTGCCACCACTGCCCGATGATGTTTTTACAGGTATAGTAGGAACCTAATTCTAAAAGACGTTACCTAGTCACTGAAACTCTTAATATTATGGTCATTTATAGTTAATGCATCAGCCTTAAGGTTGCTGGATGAAAATTTATCAAAAGAAAGGAAAACCTATTCTAATACAGTATGTAATTTTCGGAGTATCACAAGTAGGGAAAAAAGCTGCTATCTGGTAGGAGGGTCTAACTCACCAGTGCCTTCTTTCTATTTCAGGACTGATTATTTTCAGGTAAATGCAGGGCACAAAAGTCAGAGGTGAAATAAGGTAGATCCAGGCAATTTAGGAAAAAAAAATTCCCACTCACACCTCCCTAGTTTGGGGAAATTGAATCAGAAAATTCATGTTTTTGAGGGGCTTATTTATCAAAGTTAGAATTCAACAGTTGAATCACTAGGCACCAATAGTCACAATTCTCTACTCCTTATTCACTAAGCATTGTATTCCCATAGTGAAAAAGCCAACGACATTGGAAGCAGTTTCTTGCATAGTCGAACAGCAGGAACACCACCATCAACTTCCTAATTCCTCATTTTGATTGGCTGAAGAAAAACAGGCAAATTTGACACAGTTTATCAATTTTTGCTCCAATGACAAACTCTGACGCTTGATTAATTAGCATTAATTACCTGTAAAATACGAAGAGTTCTACTACCGTCATAAGCATCTGAATTGGTTGTAAACTCACCAGATCACAGAGATTGATGAATATGTGAAGATGGGGAAGTGCCTAATGGACTGAAATTCTGACGTTCACAAGACTATTTGGACTTTCATGAATAAGCCCCTGAACAATTTTTCTAACTGGTTACTAGTGTAACGGGGGGATAGGATGCTGCATACAGCCTATACATTTGGCTGAATATATTATTCAGAATCATTGTTCTCATACTGATTATGAATAGTTTGTCACAGCCGGTCCTGTTAGCCTTTTAAGATTTTAAGCAAACTGTTTTGGTATCCTCTAAGCCTAAGGTAAGTGACCCAGAGTTATATTATTACAGCACCGGTGGAGTTCATTAAGGGCATGGTCCCTAGGAATTCAGTTATTAGAGGCATGTGATTTGCTTTGTGGGAGAGTTAGCAGAGCAAAGAATGCTGAGCCCAGGAGTAAGTGACGGCTAGTGGTCTAATGTTCCAAGGCTTGGGCAGACTGACAAGCACTCTTGAAAAGGCAATTATAGTATGTTGTTTGTTTCAATTTACAATCAATGTAAGTGTTGTTATAGAAAAAAAAAACTTGTGTCTTACTTGTCATATATTTGATGTATTACCATTTAAAAATTCAATAAAGCTGTGGCCAATTATCATTTCCAAAAGAATAGCAGTGTCGTGTTTTGTAGTTAGCAGATAGGACTGGAAGTGCTATAGTCGTAGATTTTTCTAGATTTTACAAGGTTTTTAATGTCAGAATATATAAAACTGCAGTTATAGGATCATGGGGAAAATAGTTTAATTTCCTAGCAGCAGAATGTTTTTAGTAGAACAAGGACATCAAACATGTGATGAATGTCTGGATGAGAATGTTGGGCCATGTAGTTCACAGCATCTCATCGCAGCAGATTCTACAAGCAATATAAAAGCTTGTTGTGCTGTATGATAATCAGGCTTTTGGGTGAAGCTATTCTGGCTTAGTCTAAAACAATTTGGGATAAGAAGAAACATCCACAAACCTTTTTAACCCAGATATTTGCCCGGGGGCAACAAACTGTTAATCTGCACTGCTGGGATTAAAAACCGCCTGGGCCTTGGATAAAATATAAATGACAATAATACTGTCAGTCAGAATAAAAAAAAATGTTGCTGATAATCTCCTGTTTACTTCTTGCAAACAGAAATCATTTTTTGGCAATATATAGCCAATGTATAACCATATATAATAGTATACTTGAGTTGTTGAGAATAGCTTCATTAGAAATAATGGCATAATAATTAAATTACAGCTCGATGCAAGTGCACAAACTTAGTCATAAATATTACCAGAACCCAATTAAAATTGTAAATTAGGTGTGTGCAAAATAATTATCACTTAGAAGAAGTACACATTTATCAGACTGACAATAAAAAAAAATGAAAAGGCCCTTATCCTAAGAGGTGACATTTACTCGCTGGAGGATGGCAGAGGATGCTGGGAGTTCAGTTAAAAGAGAGAAAGCTTGATTATGGCTACATTGTACTTATAAAGGTCTAAAATATTCTTTACTGAAATTATATAGATTATTAAAAGCATTGAATCGACAGGTTTAATAACAACGCATGAGAAGATGTGGTCATGGAAACAATTCTAATACAGAAACAGCACTCTTTCTATTTATAACAGTACATACACATTGTTTTAGAATTAGCTATAGTCCATAATGCACAACACCCTTATGTATTTTCCTCTATTACAATATGGAGCAATCAACTAAATCTAAATATAGTGAAGGAATTCTCAGTTTTAATTTCAAAATATGTCTACAAAAAGGCTAAAGTTACATTTGTGGTCATATAGAAGGGATTGTCATTTTTTGTTCTTTCCAGTCTTTTCTTGAAATTTGCAGTTACATTTATATTGAAGAAAATCATGTGTACATTTTAGCTAAGAGTAATGGCTCTGTTACAGGTACATGAATGATCACACCACTGATTTGAATAGAAACGATTAAAATCCGTATTATGATGTCAGAGGAAAAAGATGACAGTGTTTTTGAGCTTTGAGCAGATAATAGAATGAGGTGTCGTGTGTCTCTGCATTATATCTGCCTCTTTGCAGCATACAAAAGCTGTTTGCACTGTGAGCTGCTTAGCTTATACAATGAATGGAGGAGGTTTTATATTGTACTTTATCTGTATTTGTGATAATATAGTTAGTGTGTCAATATGTAGTATCAGGTGGCCTTACTTTCCTGTGTGAGTATATATTAGGTTGTATTTAATCAGGCAGAAGTGGATATCTGGCAATTGACATTGAATCAGGCACCTGCCATGACTGTAAATTCTGTTAGTTAAACTACACGGATGATGAGTAGCTTGCATAAGTCATGAAAAAAGTGAACAGTTCTTCTCATTGGCTTTTGTTTAAATCTCCGTGTGATTTACAATATGTAAAAGTGTAGTCAGCTGTTGGTGATATTATCAGAAACCACATGAAAATGTCTACTTGCTACCATATACTCCTAGAATGGACACAGGACCCGTCCTTGGTCTTTTCTACTGAGTTGTAAACAGAGTATTTTAAAAATAGGGAGTTGATATAGACCCCTGAATGAATGAATGCTTCACCAATTATTTATTTTCTTTGAAAGTAAAACAGGCGTAGACATTTTAAAGCGACAGACAATTTAACCATGAAAAGAATACATTTACAATAGCATTTTACCCTAAACCAATGGACAAAACACCAAAGGTGGAAGATAAAACTACACAAAGAAGGTGGGAAAAATTCCTGGTTATATAAAGAGAAGGAGATGTGCAAGTTTTGCATAGAAAATATCCTAGAAACAAACAAGACAAGATAATCTGTATTTATTACAAGGGACTGTAGCATTATGTAATAGAAGACACATTTTTAATATAACAGTGTCAGGTGGCCAATCCAATGTTATATTTTCCTTGAGTATGAGACAAATTTGATGCTATTTCCTTATAGTAGACATTTACTGATGAATCTGATATGACTTATGGCAGATCGGGAAGATTAACTGATATCCAATTTCTAGCTACATAAATTCGACTGGCAGTGAGTATATGGATTTCTGCGTTTTGAACATTTTGATGCTCTGTCATTGAATTATGCTGCAAAGAGTATAAGCCAGCAGCCTGTGTGCTTTTCTATCATGCAATGCTAGCAGCAGGCACTAACGTTGTTTTCACATTTCCTGGCTACCAGCTTCTTCTATATTCTCACTGATTAAACAGAGTGAGATAGAAAATATAGAATATATATATATTTAAGCAAAAAAAGTTGGCATGCACTCCTGAGTCTTGAAAATAATTAAAACAGACAAAAATGTATTAACTCAATATTAAAAACATATATGGATGCATAAGGTATACAGGTCACAGCCCTTCATAGGCAAAAAAGAAATGAACCAGATCCCCACCTAAAAATGGTGCATTTATAAAACACAAGTGCACTCATCTCTAAAGGCACACTGGATGGACCGTCCAATACACTGCATCACGATCAATCCAAGTAGCTAATAGCATCCATAACAACAAGCAGCAATTTAACTGTGGTTTTCAAATATGTAATATTCCCACAATTGGAAGACATAACCCTAAATTCTGTAAAAAATGAACAGGGGTTTTGATTGTAAAATATTACAATCGAATGTTTAACTGCTGCCAGCAAGCTGATTTATTTGATTCTCCTGAGGAAGCTGGAACAGAGCTGGTGAAACGCGTAGAGAGAGAGATACTACAGGTGTAGACCCTTTGGACAATATATGCCTATTGATTTCTTTTGTTTGTGAGTACCACTCATTAATAAATATGATATATTCTTCATTTACATACTACACTATCACAGTTTTTTTCCTTTATGTTTATCATATCATGATTCATGGAGTCTGACAACTAAGTGGAATCCAGAATTGGGAGTGCTGCTTTACACCATATTGAGGACACCATTATGTTTTATATTTCACCATATCTGGTGAGTGTTATACTTAGATGTACTTGTTCCCACCATAGTTATATTTATTTTTTTCATATATTAACTAATTTTTTGGTGTTGGACAAGCACATTTATTTTATTTTTTATTTTTCACGAGTTTGGTATCATTTATCATTGACATATTACACTAGGGGAGATTGTCTTTTCTCTCTCCCCCACTATTCTGTGTTTCACTTTTGTGCTTCTACAAGTCCTGCTTTTCGTGAGAGGATTTTTCTTTTTTCTGTGTTCCTAAGAGGGTGATTGGAAAGAATCACCCTTTATTGTTAGTTAAGCGCATATATTCACAGTGTGACTGAACTTTCTAGACACTTTTTTTTGGACTTTGGGCTTTTCTCAAGGTATATTACCTGTTTATACATATATTTTTTGATTATTTCGGCACCTTAGCATTTTTCAACAGGTTTCTGTTGATTCTTTGTTCTATTTCCCTACCTTTGCTGTTTGACTGTACCTGAAATAACTAAGAAGGGTGAGATTTAAAAAAAACTATTTAACCTGTTTTGTAAGTTCTCTTTAAAATTAAATGAACACATTACCTTGTTTCCAGTGGTACATTGCTGTTAAGTACCCAGCTGTCCTGAAGCTGAACAGACTCTGGAGTAGTAGCAAGATCGTTAGGAGCTGGAGCTGGTGCATGGATCTGATTTCTTCTGTTTGTCAGTGAGTTCTTGTTTAGGGAGTTGGCTGATGAATGATGATGAGAAAGTGTGTGATTGTGTGGAGGTGGAAGAGGAGGCCTCAGTGTTGACTGGCTGTGATGATTTGTTGGACCTGTAGAAAAATAATTAAAAATTAACATGATAATAATAACAATTTCAAATACTAAGAATTCATTTTAAGATAATAAACATGACCTGTAAGCCAGTGACAAACTATACTAGTGAATTAATTTAGAGAAATAAACAAAGTGCTAGGTGCATCTGTGAATTAAGTAGCAAGACTACACATTTATTTTCAGTGCCATTACATGTTTCAGGTTTACAGACCCTTTATCAAATTGATCACATTTGATTAAGGGTTTGTAAATCCAAAACATGTAATGGCACTGGAAATAAATGTGTAGCCTTGCTACTTAATTCACAGATGCACCTAGCACTTTGTTTATTCATCTGAATCTCTACATGAAGAACAAGACATGTGGAAGGATAATGTAAACCCACAGCAATAAAATCACAGTGTTGTCTGAACCTTGTAACTTTTAAGTGAATTCATTTATTCACATAAGCTTGTCCACCTATTCTAGACTGTATACCAGTGATGCCCAACCTTTCTTGGCCTAGGGGTCATATAAATCAGCAGCCAGCGCTCTAATGGAATGCATATGCGTTCCAACACATAACTAACCCAGAAATAAGGGTCTTAACAATGTGGGGAAGCATTCTACCCAGTTCTAAGGTGCTGCAAAAAGCATATTAATGAACGGACATCCTGTTCATTAATAAGTTGACCAGGTCCTCCCAATTGTTTCCAATTTCCTGCACTGTAGGCAGAAGCTTCGAGGGCCGGATAGCACAGCATCAAGGCCGGATATGGCCCACGGGCCATAGGTTGGGCATCACTGCTGTATACAGTATCTATTACTGCCACAACAAACCAATAAGACGTTAAATGACCATCCTTTATGTCAAAGAAAGCCATGCAAATTACTTAAATTATTATTTCAAAGAGGCTTAGAAGCTCTGTTATGTCATAACAATGAAAAGCTTCACCATGTATTGTACTGGTGAGATCTAACAAGATCATACCATGACATCTACAAATTGTATATACAGCTCTCCATTTTAGGTTGTATTTTTGTTCATTAAACATACATCTCTTGATGCACAGTTGGCCACAGGGGTATATAGGATTGATATCTCCTTCCATAATTCTATGAGCAAAGGTTTTATGTGTATTTTATATTTATTCTAAAGCTGCATTGAGAGTACTACATTTCCAGTCTTAAATACCACAGAAAGTTGAAGATTGTTCTTGTGGTTTTAGGCTAGCTCAGAGCACTTTTCCAGTGATTTGTTTTTCATTTTTGTGGAATCCTTTTAATAAAAAATTATTCACTGTTTTTTTTTTTGTTTTTTTTTTAACGCATATGTCATTAATAGCATTTTATTGAGTTTGATTGTTGGCCTATATGGGGTATGGAGGTTCCCATTTGTATATAAAATAATATACATAAATATACTATATCGTTTATCAATTTACATCAGACATGTGCTCATTGTGTAAACAAGTCAGTTTTGTATATTCACTATTTAAGAGTGAAATTTACTAAAGTCTAAGATGATTTTCTTGTCTTTTTCAGACATTTTTCAGCTGAAAATTGGTAGAAAAGTATATTTTCCACCTTTTCGTTCCTGTTTTTTGCCCATTTTCTGCCTGATTTTCAGCTGAAAAATGGCAAAAAATGGAGGTGAAAAAAGGTCAAAAACATACTTTTTGCTCATTTTTTGTCTGAATTTCGGGCACAGAATATTCGAAAAATGGGCAAAAAATAAAAAAAAATTTGTCTTCGACATTAGTAAATTTGGTGTACATCACTGTGATGCAAAGTATTATTGCACTGTAAATTCTAAGAATTGGAATGCAAATAGCAGGGGTATCTAATGTATTCAATTCATCATAAACATATCTATTGAATTGATGTCATCTTCACAAGGACGTGTTTAAAGGAGACTATGCAATCATATCTACAAACGTTTGTATATTTTTTCTAAATCAGTGACAATATACTTACAATAAAAAAGATTAAGGTTAATATTTTAAGGGGGTTATTCACTAAAGTCTGAATTGTTGCATATAGGTGCGAATTTGCCAGATAAAGTCAGTTGCAATAGGCTGCTACTGTCGCAGTCATGTCTTTATAATGAGAATTTTGTCACAGTCACGACTTTATTATGGGAAAATTGTCGCAATCTTAACATTAAAAAAATTGTTACGACTTTACAATGGGGAAATTGTCGCACATTTGCTATGGGAATCCGCTGTTTGAGAATTCGACAGTCGAATTCGCACCTTCTTGAATAACCCCCTTTTGTCTTGTCTTGTTCCTAGTGAGTGGTCTCTTATAGTAAAACAATTTATTTCACTTTAACATCAAATGCAGACAATTACTAGCTAATATTGGCACTTGGTTGTCACATTTTTAAGCCTTTTTGAGTAAAATGTTGATAGAATACAGGAACCCTCCAATAAGCCCTCCAATTTATTACTTTTAGTCTGTGAAATCAAATCTGCTTATTCACACCAGTACACCTTGTCAAATTGGCACTTTAACGCATGATAAAACCATTTATTATCCATGAATTTGAGGTGAATTGAAGTAGTGCATACAGATGTGGTTAGTGAAATGTCACAAACTGTGAGAGTTCACCACATCACTAAAAATGATTATCTTTGCTGCATATGAAATGTTGGGGAAATATCTAAATTTTCAAAATCACACATCTATGTAAAAATGTATCATTTAATAAATATTGCAATGTGAATTAAGGAGAACTAAAGCAAAAAATAAATCAGTGTTAAAATACTTACCTTATACAGAGCCAGCCAATTGATTAAAGTCACAGCATGAGCTGTGCTGTAATTAGCCGGCATCCGATGCTTCCTTCACAGCACTGGATGACTGAGAAGCCAGCGCCGCAGCGCCTCCTGACCTGCTTCACTGTCCTCATTCATCATCATGCTCATTGCGGTGAGCGTTCTCATTGGCCCCCGCAATGAACATGATGATGTTTAAGGCATTTGGCACTGATGATGAAGCAAGTGGGAGGAGCTTTGCGCTAGCTTCTCAGTCAGCCTGCACGCTGTGAAGGGAGCATCAGGTGTCCGCTAATTACAGCACAGCTTATGCTGTAACTTTAATCAATCAGCACTGTATAAGGTAAGTATTTTAACACTCCTTTTTATATTTTGCTTTATTTCTCGTTTAAAGCCACTGATACACTTACATTATCAGCCAGTGTAGATTTTTTCAACAGTGTCTTTATAATCTGTATATTCCCTTATTATTAAAGGATTATGTTGTCAAGTTTTTTAGGGGTTTGGAATTGTATGTCTTTTTGCAAGCACCCATGGTATTTAAGAATATACGGTGTAGCTATGGGAAACATATATGTATTCTAATAAAATAGCTAGTTCAAGTATGTGGCAGATCTAATTATGTAAGAGTTAAAATGCACAGTAGAAAAGATTTAGGGGGTAATTCAGCAAGCTCCGAAGTGAAGCGCGTAGTGTTCGCCTCACTTCGGAACAACTGACATGCGCATGCTGATGTCCTGCACGCGAACATCAGCATGCGCATTAAAGGGATTCCCCTCCCGGCGAGGAGACTCGAGTGCTCTCGCCGGGAGGGGAATCCCTTTAATGCGCATGCTGATGTCCACGTGCAGGACATCAGCATGCGCATGTCAGTTGTTCTGAAGTGAGGCGAACACTACGCGCCTCACTTCGGAGCTTGCTGAATTTCCCCCTTAGTCATTTTGAAAACTCATTGATATACTGTATTTGCTGGTGTATAAGACTACTTTTTAACCCCTGAAAATCATCTCAAAAGTTGGGGATTGTCTTATATGCCGGGTATCACTTTTTGTTCTCCTTACCTAGCTCCTCTGTTGCCCGGCTGTCTATGTTGAGCGCTACAGCATTCCTCCCCCAGCATTGATGTTACTTCCTGTGAGCGACAGGA
>WMED01005398.1:0-19556 GCA_019650415.1 Pipa parva
AGTGTTAACGAGCAGTTGGACAGGTGTACCTAATAAAGTGGCCGGTGAGTGTATGTGTTTGGTTTTAAAGGGATGAGGTGGCAACCCTAAGTACAAGTGAATCTGCTTTTTTTGACCAATGCACAAAATATGCAACTGAAAACTGGATGAAAACAGATCATAGGTAAGGAAGCGTATCTGGAACATGTATATATGCCAGCATTCGTTTCTCAAGAGGGAGGATTATAATGTTTCCTTCTTTAAGGGGGAATATTGCCGTGTACGTGTAAGCTAAAAGCAGGGAATCTGGAATCTATATGCAGGGTGAATAAAATGTCCATACAGGAACAACATTAGGAATTCAGTCATACTTTGTATTCTTTTTTTCTCTCTATATCTTCCCCTCCCCATTTGGATGAAGAGCATACACATGATTGCACTTGCTAAAATTATCTGCAGCTGTTGTATTCCACACAAAAGCGCAGCACTGAGTTAACCTTAACCCCTTTGACTCGTTTAAAATAAGAATACCAGAACACTTCGGCTGGGAATTCATCTCACAGAAAAGCTCCCTGAAATCAAAATGGAAAAAAAAAAAAGTCAATACTATTGATAAGTGTCTTGTGTGTGCGTGAGATTGCATCGTACTTCTGCAACGCTATGAAGCGCAGTACTTGCTTAGATGTTGTAAAGATGGGAGGATGCCTTATCTGCTTTATTATTTAATAAAGAAATATGTACAATTACATAAAAATGCATCTATATTTTGGCAAGAGAGTCGTCTGTTGAGACAGGAAATATTTCCAGAGTCTCCCTGTTGAATCTAAATTTATTTAAAGCAGAACCTAGATAAGCAATACAGGTGTCTATCCTTGGAGCTGCTATAATAAACTAAAGCAGGGGTCGGCAACCTTTTGGGCTGAGGGAGCCATATATGTGCGGCTCCCTCAGCCCTTTTGAATTTGGAGCCGCTGACATCACATGCGGCTCTGGATTGGCTAGCAACCCGTAAGCCGGTGACATCAGTGGCTCCGGATTGGCTAGCAATCCGGAAGCGCTGAGAGAGAGCTCTCTCTCTACAGCGCTTGTCAGCACACTGTAATGCACCACTTGTTACAGTGAAAGAGCCAGATATGGACATCAAAAGAGCCATAGGTTGCTGACCCCTGAATTAGAGGGTACGGCTGAGATTGGGATTTTTTATCAGATCTGCACTGGATGTCAATGTGCATGACCTCAAATGTGCTGCTTTCACTGGATGCCGAACTTCAGGCAAATACTTATAATAAGACTAAGCCAACACAAAGGGAAGGACAACCTAAAGAAATTAAAATCAGGAATACAACTTTAAATATAACAAGGGACTATACCAAAAAGTGCAAAAAGGAATTTTATTTTTGTGATGTCACTGGTCCTTGAAAGGATCGGTGACAACAAAAAAAATTAGAAATCCCATTTGGATTGGCATGGCAGTTATTCAAACACTGCACTTGTTATTATTGATTTCTGTCTGTTCTTACTTTTATTGATAGCAGCAATGTTGGTAATCAGACCTCACCCTGTTCCATTGTTTTCTAGGGTGCTTAGAACAATACATATACAGGAAGTGTGCCTTAAAGCACGGTTTTTAAGTTTTCTATAAACAATTTATTTGGTGTTACTGTTTATTTAGGCCAGGGGTCGGCAACCTATGGCTCTCGAGCCAGATTTGGCTCTTTTGATGGCCACATTTGGCTCTTTGACTGTAAAGAGCAGTGCTCAAATGCATGCACTGCTCGTTACAGTCTGCCTGCTAATTGCTGGCGAGCACTGTAGAGAGACAAAGCTATCTCAGCACTACCAGGTTGCTAGCCAATCCAGAGCCGCTGACGTCACCACGCTTCCAGGTTGTTAGCCAATCTGAAGCAGCTCCGGATTCAAAAGGGCTGAGAGAGCCGCACATATATGGCTCTCTTAACCCAAAAGGTTGTCGACCCCTGATTTAGGCCAATGATAGCATTCTTACCTTTTGTAGCAGCACAGGGGAAATATTCTATCAAAGGCAAATGAGTACTTCTGTACATAGGACCTTTTTCCAGCTAATCAACGCCTACACTTACACAGTACAAATAGGCAGAGAAGGAAAAGCCCAAGGGAGTTATTCACTAAGGTGTGAATTTGACTGTCGAATTCTCAAACAGTGAATTCCCATAGCAAATCCGCTACCAATTTTCCAATTGTAAAGTCGCAACCGCAACAGTTTTTAAAATTGCGACTGCGACAATTTTCCATAGTAAACTTGCAACTGCGACAATGTTCTCATTATAAAGATGCGACAGTAGCAGTCTATTGCGACTGTCTTTAGCTGGCCAATTCACACCTACTGATAAAACATTCATCAAAGGAAAGTAGCTAAGATAAGCAATAGTTGCCGGAGCAATCACTGGCAATTTCCCATGGTTGATTCATATTTTATATTCATGCCAGGCAGGTGCGCAACGACCCCCATTCTAAAGTTCGTCAGGGGATCTTTTAGATTTGAGTTGGTGAGGCAGATAAAGCGTAACTAAGAAGCATATTGGGAATCATCGATTTAACATGCATGTCACCACCATCTCATGACCTAATGGACAATTACAGGATGCAATTTGTGAGGCAATAGAAACCTAGGGAAAATATCTTTATCCCGGAAAGTTTAGTGCTTCCTGTATGCGTATTAACAAGAAACGGTTATTAAATTATTGTAAATATGCCCCAATTCTCATTTATCATCCAGATTTACCAATTATTCTCTCACTTTAGCTTCTATACGCTCATATAACCTCTTCGAATATCCCACATGCTTCTTTATATAGAAGTGCCTCTATAAATGATCAGTTAATTTTCACAGATTTCTTAATTTTGTGATATTTAATGTGTTTTTATTTTTTGCTGTCCTAATTATTTTATCATTTCAAAGAAACAAATCAATCCTGTCATGCTGTCATTCTGACAAAGTATGCGTAACTAACTGCAATGCAGCTGAACTCTAATCAGCGGTCCATATTTTCCTTCAGAATGATAACAATATTGACTTACAGGAGAAAAAGGTTATGTTGAAGCACCAATGTAATGATGTAGTTATCCACAGTTATTCAAATACTTCACGTCATTCATGGACTTTTGAATAAAACAGAACAAAATTCTAATTTCATTATATGTGAAGCTGTTCACTCTAATACTAACTCTCCCCAATGATTCTTTCTCAAAAATATAAGTATATAGTTAAATGGGGAAGGACACTTGGATCCACGCTCTCCTATACCAGGGGTCGGCTAAGTTTGTAGAGGAGGGAGCCATTTCGCTCCCTCCTCCACTGAAGAATTTTTCTTCTAAGCCGCAAAGGGGAAGGAGCAATCACATGACCTGCCGATGGCCAATCAGAAGAGGCATTGGAGGTCATGGGCAGGGCCAGCAAGATGTGCTAAAGAGCCGCATGTGGCTCACGAGCCGCACTTTGCCAACCCCTGTCCTATACCAATATGAGGTATTAGTATGGGCTAATGATACAAAATCTTCATGCCACCAATACAACGAAGCTATATCTTTTTCTTTATAACAATTGTAGTATTATATGCTGGAGAGAGGCTTAAATCTTCCCCACAAGATTATTCTAGAGTTGCTCTGATCCAAAGAAGCTCTCTGCTCCATATCTTATGGTCTTGACCCATGATCCATTCATACTGAAAGTCATTGATTCACTGATCTTATTAACTCCCTCATTAGTTAACAAATTCCTTGCAATCCTTATAACCTTTCTTTAGATCTACCAATACTAAAATTAACCAATCTGGCCTAACAATCATTAAATGAAATCCTTAGTATTTTAATAATTGAATTAATATCTCAATCCTGAATTTTAAAACTCTGCCTCACTGAGACGAAAATAGAATCTAGAATATTTATATCCTCTTTATACTAAAGTTTACATATTACTTTTCTTCCTATGGAGGTACAACTACTAAATTCATTGCACGTCTCCCCTTTCGCTGTACATCATCACCTGCTTTAGGAAAACTTTTTTTTTAAAAAAATCTCAATAAAAAAGAATAATCTGTGTACATTTGCTTATAGATACTTAGTGAATATCCTACCGTTTGTTAAAATGTATTTACCCAAGATCTGTATAATTCTAAATTCTTTGCAGTATAAAGAGCTGTATATTGTAATGTGCTGTGAACAAAAAGAGCTCCGGTTGGTAACTTCTAATTAGATGGAGTGGAACAGATGTGTATGAACATGTACAGTAAACTTTCACATAACTGAATGTTGCAGTGTTATTTAAACAGTAAAAACAGTATTATACACAGTGGATCACTAGATGAAGGCTAGTCTAGCTATCTTGTGGATAAGTATATAGGTCAGGCAAATGTATCTTCGTGAAAAACCAAAGTATTTTTAATGCTTTTAGATTTACCAGCTCATTTGACCAGTTTGCCTTGAACGTTTTTCGAAGCTTCACCTATCTATCCAAAGTATCAAATCTCAAAGATGCTCTCACTGTTACAACAGATCTCCTGTTGCACGTAGGACTGACAGCTTGCTCCTCAACACAAATCTACCATTTGTTGCAATTGTTTTGAGCAAATTAGTCTGTGACACTGGGTGTAAATAGATCCACTTGCCTCTATTTGTATTACTGTCTGATCTTTGAATTTAAATTCATGAATGCTACATAAATTTAATGCATAATTTGCCGCAATAACATAAACATTGCAGCTTGATAAAAAGCTAACAGCGAAATGACCCAAATTCGCCAAAATAACGGTGATAACTGTAGAGAATGGCGATAATGAGGTTTTCGACTTTAGTAAATACAGAATTCTCCTATGTATACTAAAAGAAGTCTTCCACTGAATGTTCTGGGATCTAATAGATATAGCATAACTATCCAACATGTCCAGTTCAATGTCTAATCTGAACCAAGATAACATTTCTATTTTAATTGGTAGTTGTCAGCTTGTGCTTATGGGGTTGTACCTATACAGAAACACGTTATCCTGCAAAGTACATAAATGAGGCATGTTACCTTTTTATATCTTTAATATAGTGAAGTGTGTCTAGGTGGGTACAAACCGACAAAGCACAAGGTTCAACATTTATTTACATGAAACAAATTCTAACCATTTGCATACGTCACAGTCCTGATAAATATTGTTATATATTTATATTAATAGTTCATTCTACAGCTAAGCGCAACATTTGTATTTGTCTATAGAAACAGTGCAGCCTAGTACACAATGGTCCATGCTCATATTCAATACAGTACAGTCATTTTTCAGAACTAATTTTGGATTTTTCAACAGTAGTACATTTTTCATTTGAAAAATAAAATAACTAAATTTCACCTCATTCTAGAATTCAAATTATTTAGACAAATGCATTTTAACTCTACTTTAAGACATTCTGTCAGGAAATCCCCTAATAGTTAGTGATTGCTTTAATTTAATTAGGTTTTTACTGAGAATGGAGAAGATATATCACTGGTTCTCAACCTGGGGGTCGCAACCCCTTTTGGGGTCAAATGACAATTTTCCAGGGGTCGCCTAACACTCCTCGGGATTGTCGCGGATTTTTGATACAATTTTAAAGTTGCAACCGTGACAATATTTTCTATAGTAAAATCGCGACGATAGTCCTATAGTAAAATAGCGACAATACTTCTATAGTAAAGTTGCGACCGCGACAATGTTCCCATATGATTATGTGAATATTGTTGTGTTCGCGACTTTAAAATTGTCGCGGTCATGGATAAAGGGTCAGGGCAAAAAAAGGTTGAGAACCACTGAGCTATACGATGTTTGTTATTGAACTTTAACAAGAATAATCCAATTATCTTTCCCCCAATATGGCCTCCCTCTGTGCATGTGAAATGAAGTCAGGGAAGGGTAGAGTAAATACTAATGGATAGGGGTTATTCACTAAAGTGAGAATTTGACTGTCAAATTCTCTAACAGCGAATTCCCATAGCAAAATCTGCAACTACAACAATTTTTCCCATTGTAAAGTCGCGATTGTGACAATTTTTAAAGTTCTGACAATTTTCCACAGTAAAGTCACGACTGTGACAATATTCTCATTATAAAGACGCGACTGTGACAGTAGCAGTCTATTGCAACTGTCATTAGCTGGCGAATTCCCACCTATACGCAACAATTCGGACTTTAGAGAATAACCCCCACAGCCTCCGAAGAAGCTATATATTTGGAAGCAATTACAACTACACTTGGTATGGCACTTCTAATTATACATTTTAAAAGCAATATGCAGTCTAATGTTATTGTAGTTTTATCTTTTTAATTTTTTCTTGTAAACATGTAAAACAAAAACCCACATGATGGGCCCGTCTACAGTGCTCACCACACACCTCCAACAGCTCTAAATATATAGTACATGTAAACAGGAAAAGGCAAATGGCTACCTTCCTGCATAATTAGCAAGCAATGACTCTAAATTAGCAAGGCACTAAGATGTACTTTTCACACTGGTAAGACTTGCTTCAATGCCCCTTAAAACTCCTTATGCTTGATTCACAGTCCCCAAACCAAACAAGATTTTCTGTAAGGTTAAAATACAGTTTAAAGGTTATGTGAAGTGTTGTTATTTACGTTTGTTTTGTTGTAACTGAATCATATGAAAAGGAATGATGAGTAAGTGAGAAGAACCTATTTTTATTAAGGAACACAAGCAATGGCAAGTACATGGATTGGCTGATTGGCCTTTTTTGCATTTGACAAAATTATATTTTTAAAAAATCTGAACATAGCAGGGGTGCATTTTAAATATTAAGTCAACAACAAAATTTTAGAAATTCTATCCGTACTCCTTGAAAACAGTATTTGAGTGAAAAACTGAAGAAAATGACACAACTGCATTTTACTTGGGCTTCATAAAGAGTGTCCCCAGAAAACCATAATGTCTCTTCAGCCCCAGAGTAGTCCTATTCTCCCAATGCTTCCCGCTGTCCTTCCCTATCTGTCTAATGGATGACCTGCCGCCATCCCACTGGATCATCACATGATGCGACAATGACGTAATGATGTCATGGCATCTCCCCTACCTTAAAACTTTTTCTGCAGACACCCATGGAATTATCAGTCAAAAAGTAAAGTAACCCAACATCAATATTCAATTTTGTGAATCTAAAGGAAATCTGGGGAAATGAAGAGCTAAATATCCTAAAATAATTTGAAGTAAAAAACAAAACAAATGCATAGATCAGGAAAGATTAAAAAACCATGGGAGTGTGTAGTATACACTACTAGTACAACTATAAAGAAGTGGTGGGTGCCTCAATCTACCTAGACACTTTCTAGAAAAGACTGTTCCTCCAACCCTCTCCTTAAGCAAGACTTTCAGTTAAAGAAAGAAGCACCGAACCAGTCAGTCCCTTCGAAGGATTCAGTAGCCAAAAATGGAGACTGTGAACAGCAAATCATATTAAGAACTCTGCATCACACAGGTCTCTATGAAAGGGCAGTAGAAAGAAAACCATTCCTTAAAATTTGAACTGGGCGTTTAACACCAATGTAATTTAGCAGGAAACTGCATGTTTCCACCAGTTGGTAGGTAGCCCTGGGTTGTGTCATACCAAGTAGTTTGCTGCATGGTGAAGGAATGGGTTTGTCAATGAGGAGCTAGGGCAGACTGTTTGTAGATGTTTTTTCTACCAATATCTACTGTAGATGTTGTAACCAAGATGAACATATTTATTCAATAATTTACTGATATGCAGTAGCATAGGAAGTAATAGGTAAACAAGGCAGGAAACCTGAGTACAAAATCTGATATTCTAGCACTACCCCTACATTTCTGCATAGCTGTTGCTTGTAAATGATTCTCACTGGGTTTTCTGTTGGTTTAAACACCAAATACAGAAAACTTTTAAAATATTAAACCACTCACTCTCCATCTGTTAGGAATTTAAGCTGCGGCAGCTTGTGAGGATGCTGGGAGTTGTAGTCCTAAATAAATGTTGCAAGATAATTTATTTTTCAGTTTGCTGAAAAAAGTAACACATTCTAATGTATGAAGCCATGTAGATTAAAAAAGTTTCACTGTAGTAACTGACTGGGAAGCTGTCAGTGTTACTGGCTGGGGAGACTCAAAGTATGCGCTTCGAGTCTACCCCACTTAGCTGACAACTTCCTCAGTGGGGGATGCAAATTAGGGAATGGAGGGGTTTGGGAGATGCACATTGGGGGGGATGCACAGTGTGGGAGGATTCACAGTTTGGGGGGATGCACAGTGGGGGATGGTGCACAGTGTAGTGGATGATGCTGTGTAACCTGACAATGCTAGTACACGTGCACCTGAGATTTGGAGACAGGGGAGGAGAGCCTGCTTGTTAGGGGGCGTTCCTGTAGTGTTTGAGTGGCAGGTCAGGCAGAAAATGGCAGCTTATATGTTTTCTAATAAGGCTGAGATTGAAGTAAGTGTATTTTCAATATGCAAACTTTTTTTGGTTCCGAATTACTTTATTTACATTATAAAGTCACATACTTTCTAAAACTGTAATAATCCTGAGCTGACAGGTGCACTTTAATATTGAAATATCATTAGGCTGCTGGACTCTAACACTGTTTTATTAGCTTTGCCAGTTTATCACTATTTACCCTGAACATTGTGGGACCTGGAATCACATTCACTTTAATTATCTTCCAGAGATTCTAACAGATAGTTCCCCCAGTCACCAAATCTTCATGAAAACGGCAGAATATCCGATTGACAATACACAGCAATAACATTTAAACAAAATTTCCTTCTGCTGTTGGAGCATCTTTGTTTTATTCAACTATAAAGATCCATCCTAAAAAAATGATTCTCCTTTATTCTTACAGCTGATGGAATCTGACTAGATGCCCTAGTTCACAATCCATAAAATCATTATTTCTAAATAAAAGCAGTAACAGCTCCCTTGAAAGCTTAATTCTACAGATATCCTTATGGCACCTAAGGTTTGGAGTGAAATAAGAATAATTCTGTTGTAAAGCCTACCTAAACCAGAACAAGACAGGGAGAGGCTCAGACAAGAGATGAAGTAAAGACCAAATAGAGGAAGTACTAATTAAATGGCCCCAGTCATGCAAGAGCATTAAGGAAAAGTGGGTATGGAAGTGAAAGTCATAGAGATAACATAAGAGGATAGCATGAGATTAGAAGTGTCGAAAGAAGAATGTGAAGTCCTGAATGAGAGGAGGCAAATGTTATAATTACTGCAGCAGTGAATAGCAAGTTGGCAGACTGATTTCAAGAGCAAGGGGGGCAATCTAACGGATAATGAAATGGTATGATTCCAGCTTTGGCAAGCTGCAAAGATTTCAGTGACGAAACACAAAAAATGAGGACGCCCATTTTATATAATGTCTTCTCGGTTTATTTTGTGTAATAAATGCTTAAATTAGGTGACAAGGGTCTCTGATGCATAACAATCGCTTACAATGCATGCAGTTTGCAGTAATTATCAGATTTATCAGCTATTACACTTTCATTTTACTTGCGCTGTGCCTGAAATATGTCAATGTTTTTATTTGCACAGGACCCCACATACAGTATTTATTTATTGTTGTGTATTTTTATAGCGCTAACAGTTTGCAGCACATTAAAGAGATTAAAGGAGAACTAAAAGGTAAAAAAAGATGTATTAAAAAAATACCTGTTGCAGTCACAGCTTCATCTGTGCTGTAATTTCACTTCACTGAGGCAGATTTCACTTTCATTCACAGCACTTAGGCTGACACAGGAGCCAGCATGAAACTCTGCCGACGTATGGAAAAGGGTTCACACATCATCACGCTCATTGCAGGGTGCGTTCTCATTGGCCCTGCAATGAATGTGATGAAGTTGAAACCCTTTTGCACCGCTGATTTGACAAGTGGGCGGAGCTTCGAATTGGCTCCTGTGTCAACCTAAGAGCTGTGATTGCCTCGGTGCAGTGAAATTACAGCACAATTGAAGCTGTGTCAATATGTCCTTTTTTACCTTTACTGTACTTCTCTTTTAACCATTCACTTTCCTGTGGTGCTTACAATCTAGTTTCTCTATGTAATTATACACAGACTTGGGCCAGTTTTCAGGCTTCAATAAAGCTAAAATATTTGTGCATTGTAAGAGGAAACGATATCCCCCAGAGGAAACTCATGCAAATGTAGGGGGAACATATAAACTCCATGCAGATTACCGAGTCACCATGTATTTACTTTACTCAAACACGGGCAATTGATTCATATGAGTTTCAATGACCCAGTAAGAGATGAGAATGCACAACATAAGATATGGTCATTGTTCTAAAGAACTTACAATCTACAGGAAGAGGAGACTTATGAAACTGGCAATCATTGGCTTTCCATTGAAAATGTTCAGTACAGTTCAAGTGCAGTGGCAGACTATGTATTGGGTAGCTTTGGTGTCTTACCTACATGTTGACTAGACCTCACAAGTGAGACCAAACTTATAGAGAACCACAGCTCTAAAGTAAATACCATTATAACATAAAGATGGGTTCATGCAAATAAAATTCCAATGCTTATATTCTATTATGTTATTGCAACGTCAGAGAATAAAAAAAAGGTTTTTTTTATGTTCAAAATCCTCCTACAATGATTTACACTACCTGAAAGTGCTTCTGTCTGAACAAAAGATTGAACTTTAATGAGGAGAATAGATGTAATGTTGGGAAATGAATCTATGAATCTATGGTGGAGCCAGTATTGTCTACTTGTCTTAGATGAGTAAATCTTAAAGCCTGATGTTAGAGAAACATTAAGGGGGTAATTGACTAAAGTGAGAATTCGACTGTCGAATTCTCAAACAAAGGATTCCCATAGCAAATCCAGACCGCAACAATTTTAAAGCTGCGACTGCGACATTTCCATTGTAAAGTCGCAACTGTGACAATGTTCTCGCTATAATGCTACGACTGCAACAGAAGCAGTCTTATGCGACTGTCTTTAGCTGGCGAATTCACACCTTTATGCAACAATTTGTACTTCAGCCAATAACCCCCTAAGACCATAGTCACACTGGCTGTTTTGTAGTTGAGCTGGAGTACAATAGTATCCATTGTTTATTGTGGGATAATCCACACTGGCTATTTTGTTTTGCACCACAAACAATAAGTATAATTAAGAACAGCTCAGCTACAAAACAGCCAGAGTGATACTGGCCTAAAGGTAAAATAAAAGTAAAGGTTAAAAGATAGAAAAGGTAAAATGCCCAACATATTTTATGCCTATACATAGTTCTGTACTACTGATGTTTAAAGTATTCGAACAATAATTCTTGAGCACAATAATATGTATTTTCTAAGGCTACACTTAAATTAATAAAAAAAGGCACAAATTGATATATTTTATATATATATATATATATATATATATATATATATATATATATATTTTATTTTTTTTTTAAGCTGGCGACTTACATCGGCAACGCATTAGACCACACTCCAGCAAATTCCATGCTGGAAATGGCCTGAGCAGCGCCGATAACATGGCTTCCTATTCTTTCCCTCTGTAAATGTTTCTCACATTTTTTTTTTCAATGTTTAAAAAATAAAAAGGAACCAGAAGAAAACAAAAATAAAGACTATGGATAAAAAATAAATAAATTACCAGTTATTAATGGCTTTCTTACAAAAAGGATGATTTTTACTTACTTTGAAAACGCAGGAGAAAAAAAAAAAAACTCACCGTGATGCCAAATCTCTGGATGTCCATGAAAAAAGGATCCAATTCCATGACCGACAAAAGAAGGACAAACTTGAAATGTATTTTCTTCTGCTATGCGGCTTTGCAGATAAGAGAAAACAAGAAGTAACTCATGAGTTTTACAGTTAGGGTTCAGTTGGGTTTTCTGCTGCACAAAAGAACGATGCTTCCATTTAGCACAGCATTTATAGCTTGACAAAAGCAGGTATACATCAAAACACTTGTTTTATTGGTGCGTGCGTGCTGATCCTGCAGTTATACTGGAGCCTTTAAATTATAAATGCATTTTCTCCAGCTGAGGAACAAGTAAAATTAATTCCTGCTCATATTTAGAAGCACAAATATCCAAATCCCTGTGTTTATCTGAAGATTTAAAGGAAAATAAAGTAAATGCATCTTGTTTGTATATGGGGCTTATTTTTCTCTTTGGTTAGAAACAAAACTAAAAAATACAATGGCATTTCCTGGCAAACGTCTTTAAGGATGGAGCTCCAATAGAAAAGTGAAACCTTGCACTTTTATTGCTTGCAAAGTGCGGCGTTTGGCTCTTTTTTGTAGCCCTGTTCCCTGCCCGTGGAGATTGGCAGATGGGGGCCATTTTCAGTAAGGATTATGCTATATTTCGTATTCCAGCAAATTACTGGAACTTTCTACAGTGTGGTGGTATTCTGGTTTCCACACAAGGTATCACAGCCACATAAAAAGAGCAATATGTTTACAAGCATGCAAAATCACTACTGAGGTCCTAGCCTGACAGTCACAAAACAAGTGATAAAGGGCATTGCTAGAACATGTAGCATTCAATGGTACCCCAATCAGGATTTGTAGCAGAATACTGCTTGGTACTATCTACTAGATTTCTTCAGTTTAGATCTGTTACTACCCAAGTGGTGAGGCTGAAACATAGAGCTCCTTAAAGCAGACAGTCCTATCTGTCTACCTGGTATGACCACAGCCAGCAGTTTCGCAGTTGCACTACCATAAAAAAGTCAAGGTACTTACTATAAATGAGAGATGTGTTTATAAAAAAGTGGTTAAGTACATTTGAAAATTGTTCTTCAGTAAAAACAAAAATACAAGGGTAAAACATGTAGAGAAATGAGCAGGAAAGCCAATTAGATCTTTTTGCAACAACAGGCAAGTCCATCCAAATTAGACATTTCTGTTACAGGTTCTTTAACACATGGTTGACAAACTTACCTGGCTTCCTGTACTACAGCAAATTAATGTTTGAAGTTGCTGGGAGTTGATATTCACAGTGATTTTTTTTTTTTTTTTAATATAATCCAAAACTGCCCAACTTTACTGTATAGCTGGCAAAATACACCAGCTACACGGCTAATAACCAATTATGTCAATAGCAACTCTGCTTGGGTCCTAAGGTGCCATTATCAGTCACCTATAAATTATTCTGACCAGATCAGGGACATTTGTATACATCCTGTAGGACAGCCATCAAGTCAATATACCAATGCAACATTAAATATTTAAAAGCATTACGTGTTAAACAAATGAACGTCTTCACTTATTTTATAGCCAGTTCATGTTACATGAATAAGTCAGAAGCCTACACTAGATAAAATATGTGAATCCTTACTCTGCCAGAATGTGTGGTTCTAGGGATTGAGCTCATATGTGGTTTAAAAAGTCTGTCTTTTTAACCAGATGTTAGCAGGTATGAACATCCGGGATTTGTACTAGGTCACTTCTCTTGTGTGTGGTTGTGCGAACTAACGTCTAGGAAGCTATGTTGTATGCAGCTGAACTAATTGTCACACACACTTGTTATTTTGTGTATTCTTGTTTAAATCTGTGTGTGCCCTTAAACATCTCACACGTATGAACAATATATCATCTCAGTCCTGCAGATTATATATTTTTTTCTTAAATGCATGGGCGAAATGTATTTAACTCGGAAAAGCCGTTTGCGCTTTCCTGAGTTTAATAACTCGGGAGAATGATTTGAAATTTCTCCCGGTAAGTATTGTGAGATTTGACTCGTGCAATACTTGCCGTGACAAACTTTTTAAATTAAATATATACATGGAAAGGTAGCTATACTGTATGGCTACCTTTCCATGGATATATTTAATTTTAAAAAGTTTGTCATGGTAAGTATCACGAGTCAAATCTCGCGATACTTACCGGGAGAAATTTCAAATCATTCTCCCGATTAAACTAGGAAAAGCCGAAACGGCTTGTTTGAGTTTAATAAATTTCGCCCATGCATAACTGTAGAGAATCAACATCAATTAATTGTTTTGTGTGGCCTAACAAAATGTGAAGTAGTACTATATAATGTTTAAAATAAACCTTTCTTGGGCTTTAGTTTTCCAGTAAACTACTGTTTCAAAGTATTGCTACTTGATTTTGAAATATATCTTCCTCCAAAAAGGAATACTGATGTTTCCTGCCATGTTAAAGTGGACCTGTCAGAGTCAGCTCCTATGCCCAACTTGAATCTCAAGTCAGGTTGGGTTGGGCTGGGCTAAAAGGATGACTGACATTAAAGTTTCTCCAATCAGATCTCTTAAATCACAATCTAGCGGGGATCTGAATGGAGGAGCTATGTCAATCAGCATTTAGCTACTCTCAACCCGACGTGAGATTCAAGGCAGGGAGTTTGCTTGTATTATTGCAGTCTTTTAGCATTAGCTAAGACAACTACCTGCTTCCTAAAAAAAAGTCTGTTAAGTGAACCTGACAGGTCCACTTTAATATATTACAATCACAATGTAATTCATGTATAACACACTTTTACAGTGCTGCTGTTGGTAATGGAGAGTGTGTCTTGTAATCGTGCCCAGTAACAGTTACAGCTCTACTAGGGCTCTTATTTAAAGTAAGAGAATTCTAGACCATGAGCACTGTTGTTTTTCATTGAGAGTCTAGCACGAGGAGCACTATAACTGTGGCAGGGTACAGTTACATGTCACTTTAACAGTGTTTCCTGTGAGCTCAGACTCGAAAATATTCAGCATGTCATGAACTGTTCCAATGTCAAGAAACAGTGCAATGTTCACAGAGGTTAATGTCACATTAAGTCAGATACTGTAAGGCAGATAGATGAAGGTAAATGTAATTCAAATTACATGCAAATAAGCTGTTATCACAAGCATGCCCTCTTCATTAACGTCTATTAAAATTAACGTTGGCAAATAACATTATGGTAAATATGATGTACCTAAAAATGTCTCTGTCAATAAATTAGGATAAATAAAAAGTTGCTATGAGAGAGCGATGGCTCCCAACAGACAATATGTATTGGTATAGGACAGGGGTCGGTAAACTTCCATGGGGAGGGAGCCATTTCGCTCCCTCCTCAAGCGGCGACAACTATTTCGTGAGTCGCAAAGGGGGAGGAGTCCACTCCCCCGACCACATAATCTGTCGACGGCCAATCAGAAGAGCCGTCCGAGGACATGAGCGGGGCTTCAGACGTGCGCTCTGAGCCTCAACAAGGCGGCTAGCGAGCCGCACTTTGCCGACCTCTGGTATAGGAAATACAGGTTTTTTTCTCAACACATTGATACTAATTACAATAAAAGACCATAAAATCAAGGGAATGTATATGTGATATACAGTATAAGTAATTTTATTTTAATATATTTACCCTTAAATAGCCAGTATCAGGACACAGCTATATAAGTGGAGATTATGACTATGATTTATATGTGGTTTATTATGTCCATTTATATGAGAGAGACAAAACTGAATTATGGGTAGGTATGGATAAGAAATTCTCCATTGACGCTGCAGCACTAATACACACATGCAGCTTTTAGTCAGACATCTATAGTGAACATCTCCAATAAGACAAATACATTAACAAAATAGAAGCTGTTCTGAGAATTACAACTAAAAAGGTGTACAGACTTAATAACTTATATGAAGAAAGACCTTAACATGCAAAGTTTAAGGGGGGAGGTAATATTATAAGAAACATTCAATGATAATAAGGAAATTAGTTCAGGAGGGAAGACTTTTCCAAAAGCAAAAAAACAGTGGAAATAATTCTCTCTCTCTGAAGTTGGTGGGAAGAAGACACAGGGGCTTATTGTCTAAACTCTGAATTGTCTCATAAAGGTGGGAATTCACCAGCTAACGACAGTCACGCACTACCTAATAGATGGCTACAGTCGTGGTCGAGACTTCATTATGTGAATATTGTCGTGACTTTATTATGAGAATCCGCTGTTTAGTCAATAGGGAGTAGAGAATCAGGGTGTAGCGACCCGAAGTGAATTCACTTGGAATTCAAATTCGACCTGACCCGAGGTAGAGTTCTCAGTTTAGTCAATTACTCCCTAATAGTAACATAAGGAGGAATCATTCCATTACAGAGAGGGACATAAACACATGGGATAGACTTCCAACAGAGGTGGTAGGGACACATACAGTTAGAGAAATCAAACATTAATAATGTTTCTTTTTTTTTGCCAATGAAATGGTAGGTTTACATTTCCTTCCTGCTTTGGATTCCACCTTAAACCCGCTAAGCTATGTGCAAACTGTACCTGCAGCCCCTGAATGTTGGGAAGTATAGCTAATGTGCACCAACATTAGCCTCTAACCGTATATAATAGAAATGAGAGGAAGCATGTCTATAACTGTGTCACTATGGAATCAGTATTGTTTGATTGGTTATTTTTTTCTATCGCATAGGTGCACATATGGTTTTATTATTTGAGTAGCAGCATGTATTTCATCCCAACAATCTTAAAAGGAGACCTACGAAATTTATTAAACGCGATAGTATTGATATCGGATGGATTTTTACCAATATCGCGATATTGAATTTCGGCCAAACCATTGATTTCAGTGGCAGAGCGGCCAAAATATCACTATCGCGATATCGGTGAATTCCAATATCGCAATATTGATATAGGTAAATTACCGCTATCGCGATAAAAAGATAGTTAAAATAATTATGTTATCCAGAGCCGATTGATTACAGCCACAGCATGAGCAGTGGTGTAATTAGCCGACTCTTGATGCTTCCCCCGGCGCTTCCTGCACAGAGCACTGGCTGACTGAGAAGCCAGCGTGCAGCTCCTTCTTCTCCTTCCCCTGCTTCTACATCATCACACTCATTGAGGGGAGGGTTCTCATTGGCCCCCACAATGAACATGATTATGCTCCAGCCCTGAAACAACCGTGGTGTAACAGGGTGGGAGGAGCTGCGGCGCTGGCTGCCAGTCAGCCAGCGCTGTGAGAAGCATCGGGGGAATCACAACGACCCGGCTAATTACAGCACAGCTCATGCTGTGACTGTAATCAATCGGCTCTGTATAAGGTAAGTATTTTAACTGTTGTTTATTATTTTTTTTCCTTTAGTTCTCCTTTAAGGGGTGCAGATTTCGAAACCAACCTTTTTGTTACAGCCATAAGATGGTTAAATAAGCAGTTTTTCTTATGTATTTCATTACTACAGCAAAGAAGCAGCAATCAGCCCATCCCTGACCAGCTCAAAGTGTTTTGAAGTTCCACCACAGAATTTTCCCATAATAAAGTTGCGACTGCGACAATATTCTCATTATAAAGATGCGACTGCGACAGTAGCAGCCTATTGCGACTGTCGTTACCTGGCAAATTCGCACCTATACGCAACATGAACTTTCATGAATAACCCCCACAGTATTTGCATATTATGGGAAGGATGCTGAACCATTTGTGTGGGTGTTTGGTTAGAAACATGCTCACGTTGTGTATTAGGTCCTAACACTATATATGAACTATTATGTAATCCTTCTATCCCTTTTCCTTGAATGTATATTTTGTAGGTATGTATATTTTTATTCATAAAGCACCACTAGGTTACGCAGTGCTATACAATCCAACAATACAGTTATAATACAGACATGGGAAAGTGCTTTACAAAGAACAAGTGAAGTAAATTACAAACATATAATCAAGAATATACATCACTCTAAATGCCAGGCTATGATTGTAACAAGAAGATTGGAGGTCCCTGCCCCATAGAGCTTACAATCTAAATAGGAGGAAGACTTACATAAACAGATAGAAGGCTCATTTGTTTTTTTCCTTTTGTATTGCAAATTGTAATGAAATACATATTAATAAAAACAAGCACATTTTATACAAACTATATTTTATTCCATGTCATTATACTTACTCTGCTCATAGCAATAATACGAGGATATTTATTAAAGGGCAAACTAGTTGGAGAGTGGCAAAACTGATTTGTTCAGGCCTCTACCAATTTGTGCCCATTTTACCTACTTATGACATTTCTTGCTGAGTTTTAATTGTGCTGGTCAAGTTTGGCAACATTTCAGTTTCCCTGTTGGCTACAATGAAGAATTTTTCATCATTGGCCCGTTTTTTTTTTTGTCTTTTTTACAGGACTTCTCAAGTTGAAGTGACTTTATCAGAAGAAAATGTTCTATTCAATATCAATGAAAACTGTTGACGCGATATGAAAAGTCAGAAGTTATCAATACCCCATGGAAACAGCATTGTTATCGATGCAACAACAAGAGATATTTCTCAACAGAAATCTTCTATCCAGCTTTGTTTTTATTTTCTTACAAATACACCAAAAAAAACTTCTAGTAAAAAAAAAAAAAAATTAAAACAATCTGGACAAAACAAAGCATAAATGAGAAGTCTGTCTTTTCAACATTTTATAACTATCCCTTTAACTGTACAAAAAGCCCTAAGGGAAGCAGTATTTTACAGTACAGAGGAGAACCAAACATCATATGTGTAGACATGACCTTTGCTACTGTGTGAATAAGGGCTTGAACAGTGAAGTCATTTTAAGGCCATTACTACATAGTGAAAACACTTACAAATGCAGGTGTCATCTAACGGCTTCCTCAAAGATGGCAGTGAAAAGTGGATTAAAAGAGGAGATTTATAAGGTCTGACTAGGGAAAAGGAGAGAAAGAATCTGCACACCATAATTCAACAAAATAACAGTATTGATCACATAATAGTGGATACAGGCTCATCAGGCTACTACACCTTGTGTCCTATGACTTTATGATGAAATGGGAATGCTTCGGTTTCCTTTCACTGACAGCTATTTGTAACAGCAGAATGGAAAATTGAAATGTCAAAGCAGCCAAGTTTATGTATAGAAAGAAAACGCCCCTTGGCAAAATCTGGGTCTCTCTGTGTATTTCACCATATTGGATACTATTTTATAGTTCTGTTACCTTGCAGATAAACATATTGTATTTTAATTTGTATAAACAAAATGAATACGTTCATCAACAGAACCACACCAGGGACTAATGGAAAAACCAAATATATGGAAAAGCCAAGAAATGTGTATATTGTTAAAATCCGCAATGACTACTGAGATTAAGATAAGCCATGGGGGGGGACCTGCAATTAAACAAGGACCAGTTCAACTTGAGAAAGAAACTTTTGAGGATTGAATAATTGTTTTGTCTAAAAAGATATGTAGATCCAATACATTTAGTAGAACTACCTGCAATAACAGAATGAATGGGATTACTAATAAAGGGGGATAGAAGGAAGCATTAACTGACACAAATTAGATGTTGTATATGGGGCAATTGTAAAGAATGGATACATGATCAGGTCAGTTGGCAGAAGCCTGTATGATCCAGTATGGCAAAGTACAGACCGGATTCCAAAAAAGTTGGGACACTAAACAAATTGTGAATATAAACTGAATGCAATAATGTGGAGGTGCCAACATCTAATATTTTATTCAGAATAGAACACAAATCACAGATCAAAAGTTAAAACTGAGAGAATGTATCATTTTAAGAGAAAAATATGCTGTTTCAAAATTTCATGGCTTCAACAAATCCCAAAAAAAGTTGGGACAAGGCCATATTTTACCACTGT
>WMED01005399.1:0-19552 GCA_019650415.1 Pipa parva
TAGATAGATAGATAGATAGATAGATAGATAGATAGATAGATAGATACAGATAGATAATTTTATTATATTGTCATTGGTGGTCTCAATTAAAATACTGCTTAATCAGAAATGGAAGCTTTTTTACCTGAATGATGTGCTGAAATGTTAAAGGGTATGTAAACCCTGCCTGTAAAGCAACCCTCATTTACCTATTGTCATTTATCTGTTACTAATTAAGCAGGGCTCAATATCTTCCCTGTAACTGATTTCTTTGTCTCAGCGAGTTCCCTGCTGTGTATAGCCACGCCCCTTCCTTTCCCTGACTTCCTCTCTCCACAGCAGACTGCACAGGCAGTTGAACAGCTTCCATCTGCACATGCTCAGGAACAGGGTTTATATAAAGAGAAGGGAAATAGATTTTGCACTTTCTGAATAGTTCTAAGATGTCACTTGGGAGGCGGGACTTATCTGCTCTATACAGGAAGAGCCTGTACACAGAATGGATGTGGGAGTAGGGCTATTTAAAAATACTACTGATTCCAAAATAATTTTTACTTTTTAATCTTTCAGTTGGCTTTCTACATGTATACATGTCAAATGTAATTAATGTTTTAGTCAAACTTTTCATACCCTTTAAGCACAAAAAATAACTGCCATTAAACTTTGATACTGGGGAATCTATTTTTCTATGCATATTAAAAAGTCTTGCATGCAAGATGATTTAAAAATTAAAGTAAAATGCCTAAAAGTAAAATTAGAACACACTTTTAAAATAAAAAACTAATTTTTTTTGTGTTTGTAGTTGAACAAATACTTTAAAGAAGAATTGAAAGAACTTAAAGCTCTGAGATTTAATTCACCATTATGAAGTTATGAGCTTCTGCATCACATTGTTCCCTATCAGTACGAGGCAGCCATTTTGCTGTTTTAGACACGCCACTTTCTCTCTCTCAGACACTCACACATTAAGATCTGTGGCACAGGTCCTCATAGAGCTGAGTGTCTGAGAGAGAGATGGGGTGGGTCACCAATGAATACTAACTTAGATATTAATTGTGTTTATATTCATTTTAGTGGCAGTTAGTTGGATATAATGCAATTAATACTTACAGATATAAGCTTCCAACATAATTCGCCCATTAGAGACTAAATCAATCAATGTATTAAGGCAACTACTCCTTAGCAAGTTGTCACTTTCTAACATAATAAATACTTTAGCTGATTAGGAAATTACTGATAGATCCTGTGCATAAATATGTAGATTGCTGAACAGTATGGGAATTTTCCCTACTGAAGAGAATAACACTGTTTGGTTGAAAAATTGTATATTCGCTCTTTAGTAAATAACCATAGCTTCATTTAAATAGTCTTTTTTTGTGGTTTATTTAAACGGTAAGATACTATTCAATGTGTTCATTGGTACATTTCAATTCAATTCTAAAATAAACCACATTTCTGAAGGAAATGTTACAACAAACCACACTGGCTATGCTAAAACAATCCTGTGCGTTAACAATAACTTGTACTCTTGCACTCAGTTACATTGATTTTTATGTATTTTATTTTATCTTTATTTATTCATGCTTAATATCTGTATTTATTGAACTATTCATTTGTATTTATTGACCTATGTCTCAACACATTGTACTGCTCTTATTGTCCTTCTATCTGTGTATGTAAGTCTTCCGCCTATTTAGATTGTAAGCTCTAAGGGACAGGGACCTCCAACCCCTTGTGTCACCACAACCTAGTACTTAAAGTGAAGTATCCTTGTAATATTTTACTCGTATTTTTGAATGCACTTTTCCCTTGTTTGTATTGTACTTGTATTGCTAAAATTGTACAGCACCGCGCAAACTTGTGGCGCTTTATAAATAAAATTATACATATATACATATATTAAAAGGTTAAATACAATTAAAAACAGTCTTGTTCTGTAAGAGTATAGGAACATTTACATTTCCCAATATCTTTCTCTCTCTCTCTCTATCATATATATATATATATATTATATTCCAATGATATAGTTCACAATTTCATATTGTGTCATATAACCATTTAATGGGCTTTTGTTAAGTGCACAATAATAACCTTTATTTAATTACATGTACTGCAATTAAAAATTGTAAGAAAAACTGAATGTCGGGCCAAGTACAGTCCAATTTTCTGGGAGATGGGAAGATGTAGTGAATAAACATTGATAAACACACCAGTTAATGTACTAACTATTTATAATCTACCCAGCAACCACAGGGGTCCCTAAACCCAACTACTTCCTCAGGTGTCAACTAGATGTGCTGACCCACTGAAATGTATTCTGATGCACACGTTTTAGGACAATGTCCATCATGGGATTCACCATTAATGCTCCCTTGCCATCTTTGCCTTGTTGAGATAGTTACTACAGAAGCATTACAACAATGTCATTGATAAAAAATGGACTCCAAAGTCAAGTGGGTTGCAGCCTTCTTCCAGTAATGGACAAACATTTGGAAATGTTTAAATGAATAAAGTGTGCACTTGCTTCAAAAGCTTTCAGACTTAATCTTATCAATTCCTACCTTGTAAGCACTCAGAATTCCCATTGCAAACCATAGAAAGCATTATTACCGCTCAGACCTTAGCGTTTCTTAATGGAAGTAAAGGCTTCTGTGTGTTTAATTAAACCCGGAAATGCTGTAACCTAATTGTAATCCACTCACGGGGCATCTTTTTACAAACAGACTTCCATTATGCCTTGGATTTTCATATCTAAGGGTAAGAGTCCATAAAGATTATTGAATAAGGGAGCCTTTTTTGTTTGGTGATTCAAAATAAAATGATTTGCTTAGCAAAAATGTAAGTCAAACTACATATATCAGGGGCTCTTCATCTCTTTGGAATTACAAATCTCAGTAACCCCACTAAGCAAATAGAGGAATTTAGTCTGGTCATATTATATAGAGGTCATGTTATATATTGTCATGTTATGTTCAGATATTTAATGAAGTGAATGACCTATATAATGAAAAATGTAATCTAATTGACAATCCATTTGAAAGATAACATCATTCCAACACATTTGATAAACTTGTATATGAATAGAACTTCATTGTCAGCTTCATTTTTTTATAATCCTACCTACCTTGCACTTTTTCATCAATAAAACTATCCCCAATATATTTGGCATGAAATGATTAGGCTTCACCATTCATGTATCTATATCCTTGATGATATAGGGTTTGTTTTGACTTATCAGAGTGGTAATAGTGAATTATTTCTTGATTTTGAATATGGGAAAAGTAAATTATGATGTAAATTCTGGGTGAGATTAAACAAAATACCAGTTTTTAGTGCAGTAAAAGCAATGTTTATTGAAAACTAAGATGAAAACATTGGCTTGCATGGTTCAGATCAGTGTTATTATATGCTTATGGTAAACCCTATGATTAAGTAACCTGTTAAGAAATTCTTAAAGCAATGTTTTCATTTCTGTTACTAAATGCTTTTTTTTTACACTAATATAGACTGGCGTTCTGTTATAATCATCCAGTATTTACAATATATTCTGGATATCTGGTTACATTATGAAACTGGGATAGACCACCAGCTTAATCTAGGGATGAATTGATTGCTGCATTTAAAATTGGAGAAGAAAATTCTAATTGACCGATGAACCTGGACAGACTTTATCTGGACCCTATGATTCACTTGTGTGCGAATAATCTAAATATATTTCTGAGAGCACATTATTTATTGTCCCCTATTCTCCACCCCACTCCTAAGTTGTTATACCATGAGATGTTGTTTGGATGTTGTTCAGATGCTGTTTGGATGTTGTTCAGATGCTGTTTGATTTGTATTACATCTTTAAAAATCACTATTCCTTAAATCTCTAAACACTGTTTTCACAATATCCTTTAGAGGACAATAGGTGAATCTCCAAGAATCGTTCCATCAAGTCCAGTTAATCTTTGGCTTTGACTATCAAGCTTATTTGTTAGTTGGACCAGAATTTACTGTGACATTTACTAAAAGGTAGTCCCTATGGCAGAGGAGACAATGCCAAATCTATATACATTCAGCCAATGATATTAAGCAATTGTACTGTCCTGTTCTAATTCTGCATGAGTAAAGGATGCTTCATGGTGAATGAGAAATTAGACTGATTATATCACTTGGTTTAGAATATTTAATGGATCATCTGAGCTTGTCACAAACTTGGCATGATAGCTGTAGGAGCAAAAGTATTGAAAGCTAAAAATAAGGCTTGGAAATCCATTTTTATGACTTTCATTACATATTTTTGTCATTTGAGATTTGAGCAGAAATGGATAGATTTTGGAATCCTTCCAATTCGTGCTAACACAGGCCGCTTCTTTAAGAAAGAAGAATATTTTGCCCCTTAGAGTGGTGGGGGAAACTATATTATTGCGTCACAACTGGTATCTGTGTTAAAATGTTAAAGTTCTAGTTCTCTTGAACCAAATATACAAGAGCTGAACAATAAAGGCATTGGAAATAAGTGACCACTGTACAATTGATACATACTGGATGAGAGGTTCATTGTATAATGGTTTTATAAAAATGATGCTCTTCTGTGAATTTTTGGAAGGAAAATATTTGTGACAGGGATTAATTAATTAGGAGAACATCTGCACCATCTTGTAGGACATCCACTCTCAAACAAATCTCAAGATTTAAAAACACTTGCGCATAATTTATTGTTAACAAATATCTAATAATTGCCCAGCCTTACATTAATATTATTTATTGATGTCTATATGTTTGGGATCATTGCACTGCTGAAAAATTAAGTTAGCTTTAAACAAATGTCTTGTACCTCCTGCTATTGGGGGTTCCATCAAATATATTTCCAAATGCTTTTGCAAAAATTCAGCTCCGAAACCAAGGAGCTCTCACTGATTTGCTGCATGATACATAGTCTCATACATATTCAGCTCTTTTATGGACAATCTTCTGTCAATACAGTAGTTTAAAATGTTGATTTACAATTCTCGAGCACTTGTCATTTTTGTTCAGCTCTCCAGTTCCTTGTATTTCCTGCGTAGGGAAGTCTCTTGACTCCATGAAGCAACTTCTCCATGAAAAACCCCTTTACAATGATTTCTCCAGAAAGTATCAAGATTTATTTGGATTTCAGTATTTTAAAAGCGTAGTAATGACAGAACAGGACATCACTGAATGCCACTATGTTTTTAATTCCCTCCCTTGAGGAACTTTGCTGTTATACCTTGTGTCCTGATGCAAAGCTTACTCTTTACCTAGTAAAAATTGATGAATAGAAAATCATATCTGCCATGTTCATTTTTTTCTGATTTGGTCCTTCTTCACCCAGTTCGATTGCTTCAACAACAATTTCTTCATCAGTTGCTCAATTTAGTTCAGTTATTTCATTATGATACTGATCAAGAGCACCAATCTGAATAAACATTAACTGGGCTAAACAATTAAGAAGTATATGAAAAGCAGTCTGTCACTTAGAAGTTATATCCTTAATCAAGAAACCAAATTCTCCCTGAATATTTATCTATTATTGTAGTGTTTGGAAATGTACTAACATGTCGAAGCGATAAAGTAAAAATCCTAGATAAGCCCCATGATGCTTTCCATTCAGTGGTCTACCCCATTTTTAACCTGGAATTAAAAAAAAAAAGTGATTTGTTTTTTTATTGAAATTCTCTGTACAATTTTGGATTCCCCTTTTTAGCCCTTCCAAAACTGCATGAAAAGGGAAATATTAATTGTCAGACGAGGGTGTTAATGACTTAAATCAAAGATCAAAATCAGTTTGTTTTAGTAATGGAATCACCAGTTTGGGGGGAGGTTATTGAAAAGAAATTGCGCAAGCAAATTATCAAGGCAAATACTTCTATATCTTCAACTCTTACCTGTTTCCAGAGGATGAGAGATCACAGAGGAACAGGCTGAAAGCCATGAATAATCTCATGAGGTTAATGTTGCAGTGTTGCCTGCTACTGGTAAGGTGACAGTCACAGACAGATACAGCAGGTTTTACACTACCATGTACTCTCTGATTAAGCATTCAACTCCAGCGGCCCAATAATTGTAAAAATAAAAAATAAATGAAGAAATAAGGGAAATGAAAAGCCCAGTTATAGACATTCTATGGGTAAAAAATATCATTTTATTATTAACACTTTCATGTATCATGTTTAGATATGGTGTGGAGAAATGGAGTGGTGGATCTGCTTTCAAAAATGTAAATAAACTGGGGGAAAATTGCCCAGAATAATTACAATGCAATGTTAGTAGAGTGAGAAAGATGATTGAAAATGTTCATCATGGTGTGTAGTTTGTACAAACATGTGTCTTCCTAGTGTTGCAGACCCCTGGGCTAGGAGCTAGGTGTGTGGTGTGTTTTTTTTTGGTACTGTAAGGATACTCTATTAATATTCCATTCTATCTGACAGCTCCTCACACACTTTACAGCCCCCCACTCCTTCCTCGACTTATACAAGGGTCATAGCAAATTTCAAAATTTTTGGCCCAAAAACTGACCTCGACTTATACTCGAGGTCGACTTATACTCGAGTATATACGGTAGGTATTTCCCCTCTTAAAACCTGTTCCTAATGAGCGTTTCATTTTCATTTTCCTTTAGTTATAATTACTCAAATCTTCAAGTAATCCCGGGAATAAGCAAAACAACTGCAGATAAAACCAGCTGTTGGAAGGTAAAACATAAACCCCGAGCACACGATGTAATTGACGAAAACACCAATTTCAGACAAGCTTGCTTTCCTTTGACCTTCTTGCATTAGCAAGCGATTCAGCAGCAATTAAACGGAGCACTGATGTGCTTAGAGAAGACTCATTTAAGTTGCATTAGAAATGGTGCAATTCAGATTACGCTTTTCTCGGAATAACATAAACTTAAATTTTCATTATTTAAACTGCATTAACCTTTTACCTAAGTAATCCGTGTAGCTCACTTTTATTCCCCAAGAAGATAAAGCAACATAATTACATCCCTAAATTTAGTGTCGAAAGAAAAAAAACCATAATGCATCCACTCGGAAAGTGAACAGAAACATAAAAAAAAAATGCACTGCACGTGGCAGTTAAATTGTTTAAAGGAGAAATAAAAAGCTGCCATTATTTGCAATCCTAATTTACAAGGAAGAGTTAGGATAGTTACAGGCGATGATGTAAGGTAATTATATTTATTATTAGTGTTTTTCATTAATCATGCCTTTCTGTGCTACATATACGCAAAGTTGCCAGTATTTGGAAAGAATTTGTGTTGATATTGTGAGCAACTACTTAGCAGAGCTTTTTGGGCAGATTTATGTACAAGACAACTTGTCTGTTTCCTACAGTCTTATAATTTCACACTTCTGCATCACTTGCATGCATACACAATTTGGATATTGAATGAAGCACTCCTGGAGTGTTTCAAAGTGGTGAATTTGCCAAGGTGTACATTGTCGCCTTTGAACAAATACATTGGAATCATTGGAAAATCACTGCCCTGGGCCAAATATATATTACTAGGCATCCTGCAACTGTTTGACTGGCTATGTCCTAAATGGTGTCCAATGCTGTTCGCTTCTTCAGCAAGGTAAAGGAACAAGGACTCCGTAGCACATTTACAACCGTCAGAGGGAAAAGATGCGAATTTGCTCTGCGCCTTTTGATGAGTAAACTCTTTAAATGAAAACAGCCTTTGTTTTATTATCAGATAAAACAATCTGTAAACTTTTGGCAAATGTTCTTGTAAACTTTTTTCTCAAAAAAAGCTCAGTTCATCTGTAACCGATGTTAAGGATTTGGGGACAGCAGTGACAATATACACTAGGTACCTTCCAGGTTCTGTACAAGACAAATGGTAACAATGCTTGATCTACAGTAATCCTCAACCCAGTGGCACTGCTATCGGAGAACTCCAGCTGCCCATCGTAACCTACTAAACTTTCCAAATGATAATCTGGTGACCTATAGGAGGGTATTAAATGATGTGTCAAACATAAATTGGCTTGTCAGTGGTGAGGCAGGCAGGCTTGGGAATAGCCCATTTGCTGGTGCTCCATAAGGCCTGCCCCAATCAAAATGCAAGAATGTGCCAGAACATCATACGCATACACACTGGAAAAACAGTAAAAGAGAATTAAACTTACATTTCCCATGATTATCACAGAGAAGGTATTTACAAAGGCTGAACATTTTAAAGGGGAACTATAGTCACATTACATCTTTACATATACTGTACTATACATTAGTGAGAAGTGTTTCTCCCCAGTAGTTGTTTTATGTGACACAGAATGATTGAGTAGGCAGCACTGATAAACTCCTGCACCAGGAAATGTCTGTGTGACGTGTACTGGTCAGTTTTCCATGAAAAGGTTCCTTCCCCCAGACATTGTAGCCCTACTTACTACTTAGCACATGAGCACAAGTCATCTTTCCCTCTGTAATCTCCTGCATTCCAACTTAATTTATGTGGCCAAAAGGTCAGCGCACTGCTTAACCAATAGCAGTTAGGCAGCTTTTTCTTCTCATGTTGCCTGACTTGCAGAACAGAAAGAGGAGGGGGAGGAAAATTTCAGGTCTCAGGAAAAATAATTAAGGGAAACTAAAGGCAAGTATTATTTCTTCAATAATTTTTTTAACTATTTGTGTCTGCAAATGGCTTAGTATAAAATAGTTTTATATGTATGTGTGCAGTTATATCAGCACTTTATTGCCTCTTTAAGCTATATGTGTCTTTTTCATTTTTCAACAGAAGACACCCATCAGCCTTCATTTTAAAATAAATACAAATTTCCCAGGTGTAAACTATGAACTCATTACAATATGACACTCTGGGTAGAAGCATGCAGATGAACCATTCTTCAGGCACGTCTCTTTTTGTCAATACCTGAACAAGTAAATGCCTTAAGGCATCTGCCTTAGGAAAGATAAAAAAAAAAAGAAATTGTAAGTAACGTTGAATAAAGATGAACCTTCCTCACATCATCAGTAATCCTAGGAGTGTACAATTCCTGTAACTATTTTATTTATCTGAATTCAAGGCTTTCATTCGATGAAAAAAAAAAGATAGATTTCTGCAAGTGTTCATGAAATGTAACACTGTTCCAAATAGAAGCCGGGCACATAGAGATAAAACACAACATTATATTTTCATTGTTAAATTCACAGCAGGATTTGTTTGAATTCCAAGGTACAAATCTTATTAAAATCTATTTGTCACGTCCCACTTGGGTTACATGGAAGAAGCAGGTGATGCCATCGCCACTGGATCTGAGACCAAATTGTCCATATCGCGATGCCATCTCCATAGAATCATTATCATTAGCACTAATGTCATCTCCTTGCGGAGAGCAGTTGCCTGTGGCTGTCTGTGTCATGGTGCTCAATTCTGTGATGGCAGATTAATATTCAGCGCTGCCTGACTGCTGTAGTGTTCCTTCAATTTGTCACATTAATATTTTCCCTTCCCGAAGAAGTAAAATAAAAAAAAAAAAAAGGGAAAACAATGCATTGTTTTGTCTCGAGAATTTAAACTATAATGTTCTGTGCAGAGAGCTGATGACCTCATTTGAATTGTGTTTATTGCAAGGCCGGTGGAAAGATGTTATCTGTCTGTGCCGAGAGCAACAGTGAACTTCCCTCTGTCACCTGGGAAACACATTAGAAATAATATTTCTTTTTTTTTTTTGTCTTCAGCAGTTTGTAGGATTGAGTTTAAGCAATTTTGGCTTCGTATTCAGGGTATTTAAAAAACGAGTTTTCTATGCACACAATGCAGTTTAAATCAAGATGAAATGAATGCGTAATGCAGACTACTAAATTTTGAGTTCGGAGTTCCAGACATGACCCTCCAGTACCAGATTTTGCCCATCCCGAATGTTTTGCTATGAGATTTAGTTTTTTATTGTGCATATACTGAAGCCGTAGTTGGAGACTGTATTTTCATGGAAGAACAGTTCCTGGAGAATGATTTCATTTAACCCAAATGTTTTTATACAAATCCTTACAGCAAGAGTTATGGTAGCATTAGAATCACATGGGAAGAATTGGGGGTTATTGACTTTAGTCCGAATTGTCTCATAAAGGCAGGAATTTCACTTCCACTATATTCGAGTATTCAGCAAATACTGTAATGTGGCAAATTCGCCAGCTAGCAACAGTTGCACACAACACAATAAACTGCTACTGACGCAGTTGTGACTTTACTATGGAAATATTGTTGCATTTGCGGATTTGCTATGAGAATCTGCTGTTTAGTGAATAAGGAGTAGAGAATCAGGTGGCAGCCACCTGAAGTGATGAAAATTCACTCCGACAGTCAAATTTTCACTTTAGTCAATAAGCCCCTGAAACTTCCAGCATAATGATGTAAGAGAGATTAACTCTGAGATTTCCAGAATGATGATGTAAGAAAGATTAACTCTGAGAATTCCAGAATGATGATGTAAGAGAGATTAACTCTGAGATTTCCAGAATGATGATGTAAAAGAGATTAACTCTGAGAATTCCAGAATGATGATGTAAGAGAGATTAACTCTGAAACTTCCAGCATGATGATGTAAGAGAGATTAACTCTGAGATTTCCAGAATGATGATGTAAGAGAGATTAACTCTGAGAATTCCAGATTGATGATGTAAGAGAGATTAACTCTGAGAATTCCAGCATGATGATGTAAGAGAGATTAACTCTGAGATTTCCAGCATGATGATGTAAGAGAGATTAACTCTGAGATTTCCAGAATGATGATGTAAGAGAGATTAACTCTGAGAATCCCAGAATGATGATGTAAGAGAGATTAACTCTGAGACTTCCAGAATGATGATGTAAGAGAGATTAACTCTGATATTTCCAGCATGATGATGTAAGAGAGATTAACTCTGAGAATTCCAGATTGATGATGTAAGAGAGATTAACTCTGAGACTTCCAGAATGATGATATAAGAGAGATTAACTCTGAGATTTCCAGAATGATGATGTAAGAGAGGTTAACTCTGAGACTTCCAGAATGATGATGTAAGAGAGATTAACTCTGAGAATTCCAGAATGATGATGTAAAAGAGATCATTTAAGAGCTGCTCAACATCAGTTTAAGAAGGGGCTGCTAAGATTGTACTGGCAGGGTATAGTATGCAAGCACAATGTTCCAGGCCAGCTTTTATATACTCATATTTTGTTAAGGGTCCAGGAGTTTCTGCTGCTGCTAAAGCAGGAATTTGGGAAAAAGCTTCATACCCCATTGATTCACAGGCTCTTTGAAAGTTTACTCCAGCTTTTAGTAAGTATCTTAGTGTTAGTTATAAGATTAGGTTATGCTACAGATGTCCTTGGGCGACATGCAATTGTATGAAAGTGAGAATGAAAAGCCCAGTAACTCCAGTCCCTGGTCAGACCCAGATATCATTGGGTTACTACAAATAGGTTTCTAGTGGAAGCTCAGATTCTCCTGGAATGACCTACAATAGATTATTTACAAAGCAGAAGCATAGGTTCTTTAAGCCAAGATCCAAGGGAAGGAGATTTGGTGAACATGTCCCTGCCTGAAACTGTATCATGCTCTAGAGATAATGTTATAGGAAGGGTTGATTTTGTGAACCTTATCTTAGAGAGAAACTTGATAGAGATTACATGAAAAATGTTAAGCATTGTCACTGAATACAGTCCCGATGCTGAAAATACCAATCTCAGTGCTGCTATCAGCTCATCATGGAAGGACTCCTTGGGAGATATTTAAGTCCAACATTTTTTCAACCCTTTTAACACTGGTAAAACCACAATAAAAAGCACCAATACATAAATCAATTTTTATAATGTTCAATACTGAATGTATGTATAATAAAGCACCACAAATTTACACAGCACTGTACAATTCAGAAATACAAATATAATACAGGCATGGGAAAAGTGCATTACAAATATAATACAGGCATGGGAAAAGTGCATTACAAATTTAATACAGGCATGGGAAAAGTGCATTACGCATTACAAGTATAATATCACAATAATACAACACTTAATTATTAAAATCAGAAATTACCGATATTGCGATATCGAACGTTTTTACTGATATCGCAATATCAATACTATAGATATTGCGATATCAGAATTTTACTAATATTGAAATTTACCAATATCTCAATATTGAATTTCAGCCAAACCATTGATTTCAATGGCAGAACGGCCGAGATATCAGTAAATTCCGATATATCGATATCGGTAAAAATATCGATATCGCGATATAGATGGTATCGATATCGCGATATCAGTAATTTCCCATTTTAATAAATTTTGCCCAAATTTAAGTGCTAGGTTGTGGTTGACACAAGAGGTTGGAGGTCCCTGCCCCATAGAGCTTACAATCTAAATGGGAGGAAGACTTATATACACAGATAGAAGGATAATAACAGCTGTAACAATGTGCTGAAACACTGGTCAATAAATACAAATACTAACCATAAATAACTAATTAAGGATAAAATAAATATATACATAAGATCAATTATTATCACTGCAAAGTATTTACCGGATTAAGGAAAACCCATAATTCCCTATGGAGGTGGTTCTGCAACTTAGCTTAAGTCAGATCAGAATTCCCATCAAAAATATTGGTGATACCAATTTAAACCAGAATGAGACCACCATAGACTGCAAAAGTGGGATGGTTTTATGCATCAATATTAACCTTTTATTTCATTTTTTACATCACCATTATTCTCGACCCCATATAAATCATTCAAATCAATAAGCGCAACAATCAAAAGAAAATAACAGCAAAAACACGGAGAACAGCAGCGCAGCCAATCAAAATGGATCAAACAGGTCGAGATGACCGTTATCATTTTATTTTTTGATTTTATTGTTAAAGGGAAGTCTGTATATTCCAGCAATTCTTTCTTTCAATTCATCGCTGTGACTCCTGCTCTAAGTTACTGCTTGGAAATGTGCAGCCTGTTCAGCGCGTTTGTACTCATTCAGTCTTTCTGCTTAGGATACTTTCTTTTTGTAGCGATTTTTATTGAGGAATCTTTAGCACATTCTGTGCCACATTTTACTTTGGGAATTCTTTGTGTTACAGAGATGGGGGGAAGTTATTATAGAAAATAAGTCATATAATCCTCGGTGTATCATTTCGCCAATAAAACAAATATTTTAGTTTCTAGATGGCAGGAACATTTTGGTACAAACATTACACGGAATAAAACATGAGAAAAAAAAATATTGCTACAAAAATAACCTGGAAGAAGATATATAAGGACAACATTTTGTAAGATTTTGTGATTTTCTCAGACAAAATATTTCATTTTAATTGTGTTGCATTTATATTGCAGTGATATAATACACAGTGCTTAACGGAGATTCATCATTCACTTCAATCCCTGCCCTGTGGAGCTTACAATCTAGTTTCGCTATTCAGTCAAACACACATAGACAGACACAGATACATGTTTTGGATTGTGGGAGGAAACCAGAGTGCCCGGAGGAAACCCACGCAGGTGCGGGGAGAACATACAAACTCCATGCAGACGAAGTCCAGGGTGCAATTGATCCCAGAACCCAGTGCTCATAGTACTAACCACTGAGCAACCACACTTCCCAGCTACTAATTGATTTGGACTTCAATGCCAGAACTTCAGCTTCCCCTACTCATGGTGAATGGCATAGGGTTTCCTCCTTCCCCATGGGCCTACTAAGGTGTCACTGTGATTGTAACTGCCACAACCCATGTTGTGTAGTTGTGGGTCAGTTTGACCTTTTTGTGAATGGGATTCTTATGTGATGTCATCAACCCAACCACCTGTTCTTACCCAGCAAACATTTTGTAGTCAATTTCTGTAGATTTTCCAAACATATGTTGTTGAATGTAGACCAGATATTGATTTCAAATAGGAAATGAATGTAAATGGGGACAATGGTGCAAACAGAATGTTGTTTATGGAAATAGAAAATGTAGCAACTTGAGTTCTATACTTAGACTTCTCCATCTACATGGTCATTGTTCTACAGAATTTCATTTTTTTTTTTTTGCTGTTAAAAATGTATATCTATAAATCCATATGGCTCATATTAAAGATCAGATTCAGATAATATAACACATTTGTTAACTTTTCTTAATTTAGTTGTATAAATATAGGAATGCTGTTCTGTCAAGCTGTATTTGCTCTGCAGTTAAAATAACATATCACAACACAATATATCATCTCATTTTATTTCTACTATTCTAAAAAGGTACACTGAACTACATTATTGCATCACTGTGCTGGGCCACCTTCTATTCATTAAAGTGCACCTGTCACCAAAAAACTCAAAAAGTAATTTATGTTCTACTAATGAAACACATGTTTTAAAAATATATAAGTATTTAGAAAATTGAACCTTTATAGAGCGTTTGTCATCTTCCCTGTCAGCCCAACATTTCTTTCTGAGTCAGGTTTGGGCGTGGCTAAATGATGATTGACATTATAGATCCTCCAATCAGATCCTTTAAATTGTGATCTAGCAGGGATCTTATTGGAGGAGCTACAATGTCAATCATTCTTTTACTTACACCCATCCCAACTTGAGAAAGAAAAAGTCAGGCTGACAGGGAAGATGACAGAGAGAAACACTGTATAAAAATACATTTTTTAAAATTCATACATATATATTTACAAAAAAGTTTATTTCATTAGTACAACCTAATTTAGTATTAGTTTTGAGGTGAGAGGTGCACTTTAAAGGGGTGCTTTGGCCTCCATTTAAATCAGTGCCGTTTAACTCATAACAATTAATTATTCAATATTGTAATAAATTACATTACATTTACAGAGATATCTGAGTTGATGTTATGAATGTGGTTTGTATTTTTATGTACAATCCAGTAATGATTATTTGAGACTTTTTAAAAAATATATAATATTTGTGGCTAGAGAATACCTTTATGGCAGTAATATATAAAAGTTCTGTATCAAATTGACCTTACAATAAATTTTAGTAGTGCGATATTGCCATTGATGAGACCATTTTGCCCCATGGATAATTATTGTCATCATTATAATGGAAAAAAGTGGGCAGAAATGTTTATATCGTATTTTTAGAAAACCATTATTTCCCATGATACATTTTATACCAAGTTTCCAAACGAAGAAAAGAACAATCTGTCCTTTATATTCTTTCATTAGCCACTCATAAGGTTGCAAATTTGCAATGTTCAACACAGATTATTGAGCCTTTAGTCCAGTATCAAAACATATTCTGTATTAGCCTTCTCCTGATTACCCACTGAGAAGTCTTTTACAGTTGATTGTGAAGGATCCATAAAACAGCAAGTGAAGATAATGTGGCTCATCATTCTCCATCTTTTCAATGATTTTAAAATCACCTAGATGATTTTCATCTCGTGTCCTACCTTAAATGTAGAATGCACACAGCTGAGAATAAAACACCCTCACAGGTTAGCCTCATCTAAGAGGATCTTTGAGTTGGGGATATGGGAAAAATATGAATGAAAACAAGAAAGACACAACTTATAATGTTCTTTCAGCAGAGGAGATGAAGATGTTATGTTGGGGAACATCAGAAGGCTGCATAGAAACTCTGTGAACAAAACAGTAAATTAGACATTTCATGATGGATTCTCTGTTATTTAAGTGAATATTTACAACTTACATAAGATCAAAAGATTCATAAGTACTCAATATCTTGTACTTGATGGACTATGAGCAAATTAATGTAGAGTAGTCATGCAGCTCTGTGTGTAATGTGATAAATTAATTATTTCTACCTGTGATTGAACCCAAGACCTGCAAGATCAGGCTACATTACTGCACAACATTTACAGAGATATCTGAGTTGATGTTATAAATGTGGTTTGTATGTTCATGTTGTAACAGGCACACAAATTTGGGAAACATTTATTAAAGTCAGAAAGACCACTCTGGGTCTTTCCGACTTTACCAAAAGAAATCTCGGATTGATCTCATGATATTTCTTCCGAGATTTCAAGACCGGGTTCCCCATCCCGAGTTTTCAAACTTTTTTGATGGAAAGGTAGTCATGCTACTAATGTTAAGTATGGCTGCTAATGTTAAGTATGGCTACTAATGTTAAGTACGGCTGCTAATGTTAAGTACGGCTGCTAATGTTAAGTATGGCTGCTAATGTTAAGTATGGCTGCTAATGTTAAGTATAGCTACTAATGTTAAGTATGGCTGCTAATGTTAAGTATGGCTACTAATGTTAAGTATGGCTACTAATGTTAATTATGGCTACTAATGTTAAGCATAGCTACCCCTTTCCATGGAAAAAAATTCAAAAACTCGAGATCAAAACACAATTTCGAGATCTCAAAAGAAATATTGCGAAATCAATCCGAGATTTCTCCCGGTAAAGTCAGAAAGACCCAGCAGTCTTTCCGACTTTAATAAATTTCGCCCTAAAGAATAGGTTTTCTCAGTTCATCTGGATGTTGGGTTCTATTAGGTAAAAATGATCCTTTAATGTTCTAAAATTTGACTCTAAACTAAAGAAGAAAAGGTTCATAGAATCCAGAATTACTTCAGGTGTGAAGCAAAAAGCCTATTTCTTTATTTTATGATTATTCAACAGGTTTCGTAACAGCTGTTCCATATTCCACGCTATTACACTACATGTTATTAACTGAGAGAGACAACTTTAAGGACGGCTAAATCAACGGTTCTGCAGTTTTCCCTAGGAGAGGGGTGGGATGGCTTTACTCATCCTCCTGTTCCTGCTGTGAAAGTGAATTTGCAGTGATGATTATGATATTAAATATGTGAAAAAGACCTCATCTTTCCCTTTATTCAGAAGCCGATTGCATGGTATTCCTGCAGATGGAAATCAAATAGAAAATATATACATGGGTTAGGAAGAAAGGAAAATACAGAAATAATCTCTGTCATAGAACTATTTGTATAAACAGTGTGGTACAAAGGTATGGAGACACCTAAATAAATGGAGAATGGTGGTTGGAAATCCTATCCTGTATGTGGCATGTTGCTAAGGGGTAGGGGACAAATCTTCCATCTTCCTGTTACTCTGTAGAGTTGTCTGAGCCCATAAAACAAGCACAAACAGATAAATGAGAATGAGGCTTATAAAAATAACACACGTTTGGAATGTGCTAGAATCAGGAAACCTCCATAAGAGTATTGTGTTTTACACTCGTAACTTGTACTTCATTATTAAAAAAGAGATGATTTCTGTCTCTTGGGGATGGTCATTTTTAAACAAGTCAATATCTACCATTATCATTGCTTTGTTGTGCAAATGAGGAACTTTGGGGAAAAGTGGTTTATTAATATCAGAATGGCAACTGGCACTTGGGTTTGGTCCAGCAAACCAACATTCTGCAATAAGAGCTGGAGTTGGATGATACATTATCTCACTGGTTGTTAATAAATAGAATATCTTGGGACTAAACTGTATGGATTGCACTGCAAGAAATGCCTTATGGTTTCATACAGACTTATCATCCTATTGAGCTGTGTGATGTATGCGGCTTGAGTTACTTACTAATGTCAGGGTCATGGAGGTGATAATTCATAATAAGCTTGCACCAGTCCAAGTCCATGACTGCAGCTGCCTATGTATGGAGTAATTAGTTGACCAGACTGTTTTGGCCTCTCTATTGTGATGCAGGTGATTGATATAGCTGTCATATAATCAGCTAGCTGGCAAAAAATATAAGAATTTATAAACCAACAAACGTATGGATTTCCACATATTATTTCCTTATCCATTATAAATGATTCTTAAATTATCTCAATGGCTGCTTGGAATGATCGGATACAATATTGTTTATGGTTATGTGCAGTGCTTTTTTTGTAAAAAAATATTTGCCGGTACTGCTCCTAACGCAGCACTAACACAGCCAGCCACTGTCTGTCTGAATGACCTGATAAGTCATCAGATTTTCCGGTACGCCGTACCGGCGCGTACCACCACAAAAAAAGCACTGGTTATGTGTTTATTCATACTCTACAGCTCTTCAGTAAAGTCTTTAAAGCTTGTTACACACTCTACAATTTAAATTGGGAGAAATTTAATAAACACCGAAAAAGCCTGATTTTGTTTTTCTGAATTTATTCCAGCGAGATCTCGGAAGTTCCTCGCGGTAAATATTGCGAGATTTTTTGATCGATACTTACTGACAGAAACTTTTGATTGAGTTTTTCAATCTAGATTTTTTTGATAGAAAGGTAGCCATACTACTAATGTAAAGTACAGGCTACTTTTCATCAAAAAAAGTTCAATTGAAAAATTCAATCGAAAAGTTTTTGTCAAAAATATCAATCTAAAATATTAAACGAACAGCTGAGATGTTCTCAGGATAAACTTGAAAAGGCAAAAATGGCTAAATTGTCCTTTTTTCAGTTTATTAAATTTTAGTTTCTAACAAATCATTGTTTGGGTTTCATCGACAGAAGTTGGTACGTTTTAATGTTTGAAACAAATATCTTCATAAGACTAAAATATACTGTATGTTAAACTGATTTCTTACATATTTAATAGAAGGGCAGTTTACAGATTTATTTCAAAACATTTAATTAATGAAAATGGTATAGTTAATAGAGCTTTTACACTGCTTATGATTTTTACAATTGATCAAAGATATTGCATCTTGATATGAGCTATGATGAGCTCCAGAGGTAAAGGACCATAACCCAGAGAGATTAATCCAAAAAGGGAGACTAATTAAACAAACAATGATTAATCTACTGGGCAGCTCATGCCCCTATGAGTAGTATTGGAGAAGTAGTAAACAGTTGTGGGCAGTTGCCCCTCTTATCAGTGGTCAGTGTATAAACTTTTCTAAAGTCTTCTGTGAGAAGTAGTGCTGCTTTTTCTAGACACCCCTTAAAGATGACCTTATTGAGTACTATTTTTGGAAGCTTTTATGTATTTGTTTTATTGCAATAAATGCTACCTGTTTTGCTATTTTCATATTGGGGGAAAGTTATAAAGGTCATTTCAACTTATTTGTCGGAATTTGACAACATTTTTTGCCACGTTAGTGACATTTTTACTTTTTGTCACATTTCCATCAGTTTGTCGGTTTCCATCAATTTATGTACTACCAAATAAAATTTACTGATATCGATGTCGATAAATATCAATTTGTTAATATCGCTACATTTAACATTACTTAAGTGTCACTCCTTTCCCATCAATATCTCTGATGTGGACTTAGAAACAAATAAACCATCTCCATAGGGAATAATGAGTTTTCCCTCCCTCAATCAGATGAACGCTTATCAGAGATAAAGAAGGTCCAAAGACTTAATAAATATCAATATCGGCAATATTGATGTTTTAGATCTAATTAAAGGTATAAGTATATCGATACACCAGGAGCAAAGTTTTTCAATTTTTAGAAACATCTCTCTTCATGTATTGTATTAAAATAAAAACCTTCCATTATTTTTAAGAACCCCTGAAACCCAAAATCTGTGTCAAATCACAATACAGGTGCTCCTAACCTAGAAGGTACCAACCTGTGTAATAGTCATTAATGTCTGCAGTCAAATAATGTGAGTGTCCCGCAGCGCTGCATAAATACAACCAATAAAGTGATCCAAATAT
>WMED01005400.1:0-15770 GCA_019650415.1 Pipa parva
CAGCGCTCCACCAGCGAAAAAAACACCTGGTGGAGCGCAGGACCGGGGGCCGCAAACTAGCGTCTTGAGGGCCGCAAATGGCCCGCGGGCCGCGAGTTTGAGACCCCTGGTGTAGATACACAAATATGCTACAAAAAGGCATAAAAGAAAGTACCTTCCTAGCTATCCCCACTTAAAGGAGAATTAAGCTTGTTAGCACTAGGGTGATTATTAAATGGGGAGAGGGGAAATACTTACTGATAGGGATTTTAGGTTCCAGCACTGCCTCTTGCTCTATTACTGTCTTTTATGCTCTGCACAGTGTTGCAATCCTCTTTACTTCCTGTTTCAATCCTCATCAATTCTCTACTCCTTATTCACTAAGTGTCGGATTCTCACAGCGAAGAAACGAACAGCGTCGGATGTGGTTTCTTGCATAGAGCAGCATAGTCAGTTGGACAGTAGGAGCCTTGCCATCAACCTCCGCCACTTTGATCTTGTGCAGTAAAACTGGAGAATTCAATACAATACGCCTTTACCAAATTTGCTAATACGCCAGATTGATGATGCTTGATGAATAGGTGAATTTTCCTGTGCACACACATGCAAAGTGGTGCGACGTGCGTGTAAGTTTGTGAACATCACAAGCATTCAACTTGGTTGCAATTTTGCCACATCACAGAGTTTGCCGAGTACCCAAATAAAAGGAAATGTGTAATGGAAGTTACGTGACTGTTCAGACTTACATGAATAAGCCCCTGAATACAATAGATTGCATTGCATGCGTTTTGACACTGAAGTCTAATGGCATTGTATGACAGTCCCTATTGAGCAAGCTTTGGGACCTTACAGGGTCAAAAGCAATGGTAGTCCAGTTAAAAGCATTAAAATAATTTTTTTAAAAAAATTCTCCAACTTCTTTAAGTTAGCTGTGAAGCTAGCTTTAAAATTCACTAACAAATACAAACTAAGCTATTTTCTATAACGCAGTTTAAAAAGTTTAAGTGCTACAGGTTTAACTTCCTTCGCATCCCACTGATACGCTACAGCATGTTGTGTAGTTGACCATGAAAGGATCAAAAACAATACATATAGACTATTTCTCTCTTAATACGACACAATAAGGAAACATCTTTAAAAAAAAAATCTCAAAACCTTCTTGTGATGCGGTAACACTGCAAGGGATATTACATTTTCAAAAATGTTTTGACCATTTCCATACATAAATATATAATGCATTGGGGTCTGCTTGAACTCATGATTAAAAGTAAGTAATGAACAGATATGAGACTGAATGTATGTAATGTAGATAAATATTTTTGCTTTAATAATGCTTTATCAAACTTGTCTTTATCTCTGTACTTCAAATAAGACAGCAGGACACCATTTAACACTCAGTCATTTTTCCCACTCAGCATCTTAACGCTGGAATGCCAAGTATTTGTTTAGTAAATGTCCTGTGCTGACCTCCCCAGATCAAACAGTAATGCACTTGATAAGACATCCCACAAGCAAAGTGGTAAAAATCATTACATTTTCAATGCATTTTGGGAAGAACAAAAAAATATAAACCACAATGCAAAGCAAAAGAGATTAGCGGGCACAAAAGGGGACTTCATATAATCTACTTCAAAGACTATTAACCTCTTTCCTTCCCATCTTTACGGCACCTGCTGACATCCAAAATGTTAAGTTTTGTCATAATTTGTTCCTCTGCATGGGTCTCATTAGAACTTTCAACAGTCATTAAACATCCTTAGTTTCCCTATTGATCTTAACCACAGTAATAACATGAATGAACTTGTCTGCAAACGTATAAATCTCTTCAGTCACATAACCCACCGAAATGGCAGGACTGCCCAAAGTACATTCCTTTCTCTCTGCAAAGGGTTAAAAACCTGCTAATCTCCCAGGCTGCAGTCAGCGCTGTGATCTGGTTTCTGGATTGCAGTTTTACAGCACTAGGGAGGAAAAAAAAATAGTAGCCTCAGGCCAGTTTGGAATTCAATAACTGCAAGTGTTGAAAATGCAGAGCTTTTGAAATAGTTGTATTTACAAAATGGGCACTTCACTGTACAGATTTCAAAGCTTAATAACAGCCTAGAGACTACAAGGTTGGCCTATCTGAATGACACAAATCCTTTTCTTTAAACACTCAGCAATCTAAAAATATCAAAATTATACATTTAGCTTAAAAAAAAACCAACAGAATGAATTCTGCTGCTGAGTGTTCTGAGTGGTTACAGAAATGTTACAGAGAAGTGTACTAAGAAAAATATTCTTTCATTTTGTATTTTATGACTGTAATCTGCAGGACAGATAACTGCATGTAATGGGAAAGTGTAAATTAAGAAAATGTTTATAGAAGCAGATGTTATATGGGTTAAAACCTAAATGCGGGGTTTTTATAGAAAGGTATGGGGGGGGGGGGCAAATCATAATGTAGATACAACTCAATTTAAAAATACAGCATGAGGTAATCCCTAAAATAACACTGCTTACTAAAAATTTTGGCTTATATAAGGCATAGTGTATTTGGCAAGGTAACTGCTACTGATCCCAGGTAATTTCCTCCATATTTAAAAGGCCAATATTGACTATATATATATATATATATATATATATATATATATATATATATATATATATATATATATATATATATATATATATATATATATATATATATATTCCTTTAATGATGACAATTTTCCTTAGCATTACTTTGTGAAAATGTAATCTATAAAGTTTAATTACGCTTTTAATTGGTATGTGTAGTCTCTGTTTCTCTCTGCTGGTTGCAGCTAGATTGGGCTTACTGGGGCACCACAAATATGTATTCTCCAATGTTCTATAGGACTAGGCAGGGGTTTGTAAACTTAACAGACAAAAGATGGTTGCAACCACAAATAAGCAAAACTTGTCATAATACAAAAATAATACAAATTCAACGTCATAGAAATCATTTTTACAATCACAATGCTAGAAAACCTGCTATGCCATTCTAAATTGGATTTTTTTCTCTCTTTTTCTGGTTTTACTGGTCCTTTCAGACAGTGGAGGGACAACTGCGCATATTTTATAATGTTGCACATACCAGTATCTTTATGCCACTTGATATCTAACTAGAGTTGGTATAGCCATCTCCTTTCAAACTTTGGATAGAGGGCAACATGATACAGGAGTTACTAAACAACCCTCTGAATTAACCTTCTACCAAAAGGGAGTGCCATTTCACTGCACTGAGTGCTTTGCAGCACTAGCAGGTCGCCACACGTTAATTGTGATGAGTGAACTCACAATGTGTGACAGACAAGGAGAGGGTTGAATTGGCTTGTGATGTAGAATAGTGAGAATTTATAGGAATGTATACATGATGTAACACAAACAAGAGATGATCAGCACGTTCACACTACCCCAAAAATACAACTTTCATTCAACTCTAACTTTAGTCTTTCCTCTGCTTTCAGTGCCGCAAGACCCAACCCAAGTAGTTCTTGGACAGCAACTTAGACGCAGCGGATCGCAATGCGAGTCGCACGGGTGTGCTTCAGCATAGCTTATCAGTATGTCACCAACAGCGATGTCTCTGGAATGAATGAACAGGCGGGCATGGGCAATGCCTACAGCATGGCAGTTGGGCATCATACATGTGTATGATACATGCCACAGAAACCCGCTGTATAGGTCAGACCACAGGACATCATTGAACTAGTGAGGCCAGAATCGCTGAGTTGTACCACCTGAAGCGGCCCAAGCGATTTACCCCCGGTCCAACCACTAGCAACTATAACACATTATAGCGACTGCTGCGATTAAATCGCCCCCTGCTGCGACTATAAGAGTTTAAGTTGAAGCCGGTGTTCGCAGCACAGGTGACCCCCGGTTACCTTGCAGGAGTAGGTGTGATGGACCGGGTCCACGTTCATGATCTCCTCCACCGTCCCGGTGAGCACCACATTAGCCTCTTCCTCCCTCTTCTCCAGCTCTCTCTCGGGACACTGTCCCCTGCTGATCCCCCAGCACACGGCCATCAAAGCCGCTAAAGTCCTCAGCATGGCCGGAGCTCTCCACCTTCTCCCCATGGCTGCAGTGGAAAACAAGGCGCATCCAAAGGAAAACAAACCAGAGAGAGACCGGGGAGAAGGTGAGAGCAGCTTCCCAAAGTCTGCACTGCTGCGAGGGCTTTCCCTGGCTCTGCCGCCGCCGCCACCACTGCTGGAAAACCTGGAGACAAACCCACCCAGGAGGAGGAGGAGGAGGAGGGGGGAGGAGAGATGATTTTGTGAGGTCTTCTTCTCATGAGGGGATTTGCAATCTGAATTGCTGATCAGCTCTAGAGGGGTTGGTATGTGGTGGTGGCTCTGTCCTCCCCCCCTCAAACCTCTCCTTTATTAACACAGGCTCTTTATAGAGAGGGGGGGGGAAGAATGCCACCTCCAGGAAACGCGGCTCAAATCAGGTTAATGGATAATCGGGGAGCGCAACGTGATCTGCCTGTTAAAGGTGCGCAAGCAACAGGGTAGGGATCCAGGGAGCGCTGGCGCAGTGCCCGCCGCCGCCGCTGCACTTGCTATCAGACCAAGGGGACTGGGAAGCTCTTTAAACGCCGGATCTATATTCAGCTGGCATGTTTCAGGTCTTCTTTATTCTGATTAGTAGTCCTGCCAGCGTCGCCCAGCTTGTCTCTGACTGCCCAAGCTAAAGTTTTAGCAGCATTCACCTGCTTGGCAAATTGCTATTTAAACACCAAACGTTTTTTCTTTTGTTTTTCTTTCTTGCTCTTTTATGATTATTGTATATGTCAACCGTGAACGTAAAGCATGTGGCGTGTGTGGCAAATAAAAACAAACTTTAGCTAACAGCAGAGTTTTAGTAAAAAAAAAAAAAAAAAGTTTCAGCATGTATCAGCTGCAATCCTGAAAACTAAAAAGCAATAGAGCAGGGCTGAAAATAACAGCTTTCCCAGCACTGTCACATGGCTTTTATTTTGTCCTCTGCAGCTCATTATGGACCATGCTGTAATATTTTTGTTAATTTCCTGCAGAACATTACAGGTTTACTCAGCTGCTGTTTGCTTTTCACAGATCCAGTTAGAAGACCTGAGTTTAGCACATGCGGTACATTATTAATGGTAACATACCTAAATTATTTTGGTATATTTGTTATAGATGGCAGCGTGTTGTTTTACCTGCTCAATCCATAATGACCGGCTCCACAGTAAAAATGGGTGCACAGAGGTGGGATCCCAAATCCAGTATCTGTAGCTCAGAAAAATAGTTGTTCTCCGGCACACCAATTAAATAAAACCATTCGTTCATTCAAAAAATTAAAAATCCATAACAAGAAAACATGAAACTTTGAAAAGCATGAAAGCTTTGGCGCGAAACGCGTAGGACCCCCCTAGCAAGGTTTCATGTTTTCTTGTTATGGATTTTTAATTTTTTGAATAAACAAATGGTTTTATTTAATGGGTGTGCCGGAGAACAACTATATTTGTTGTAGAGCTGCACTGCACAAAAATGAAATAGCAGAGAAGTAGAGTTTAAAGCTTTCAGTTCTGTTTAAGCGCTTATGGCCTTGCTATTTGGTTTTGTACAGTGTAGATTAATATTGACCATTTTGCAATTTCAGCTGTAGTTATTTGCTGAACAGAAAGATCATGGTTACAAAGTTTTGGGCATTAAGGTCATGGCTCTAACTGATGGGGAGTAAACAAGTTTCAGAGTGCTATTTGCGCTCTTGCTAGTGTAGGCATATATAATGATTGTATGGTGCTTGCATCTTCTTGACTGCAAGTGCAGAGAAATAGCTTGATGGTTGCCTTCAGTTGATGAGCTAAGATAATAAAGAATTGAATATCCATTTGTAGGCAGAGTCATGGTTGTTTACAAGAATTTTTTGATGGGGTAACTACTATAGGTGGCAAAAAGGCAAGGATGTGTATCACAGATCACATTGGTTCTCAAAAACACTGCCTCAGGCCTGTTTCACTAATGCAGTTTAGTTTGACCAACCCTGATAGATACAGCCAAGTGAACCTAACACAAGTCTTGTATAAAACATTAGGAAACTTGTTTTTAGGGTGACTATACATGTTTCTTCAGTCCATGGAGTAAAAACACAATACAAAAATTTCCTAGACCCTGGGATTAAATGTCACACCATTAAATTTTTGAGAATATTCATGGGATATGCTGGGACAGCACTGTTCTGCAACACTGAGCGGTACACAAAGCATTAGCACTTACTGGCAAAGGAGTATGGATACCTTGTGGTATAAGTATTTATAAACAGAGAGGATAATGAACCATTTTTTTTATAATATTTGAAAATATTAAAAACTGCCAAGAATTTCCATGACCCTTAAACAAGCTCAAGGCCACAGGACTTTTATACATACAAACTTTTATACACTATCTGGAGGGGGTGCAGTGGAAGTTAGCAGAACTGACTTTTACAAAAGAAGTGACTTCATAAAGAACACAACATGTTCCCACATTACCTTCTTATGTCTTTTGAAATCCCCCCCCCCCACACATCTATACAGTATTTAACCTTTAATATTTAACCATATTGTCTTCGCTTTCTTTCTCTATTGTAATCTTCCCAAACAAATGATAAAATACAAAAAATATTGTGTCAAATTCAGCAGTTTTATTTCATAAGATAAAGAGGTAAATTAGGGCGCTAATGGCAGGGATGCTACTGTCCAACGGACTATGCCGCATTACACAAGAGATGGCTACTGACACCATCTCTTCTCCACTATGGGAATTCTCTGCATAGACGATAATAAGTGGAGAATTTGCGACTATAAGAGCGTAGCAACCCAAAGTGATAAGAAATGATTCGACAGTTGAATTCTCACTTTGACGAATAAGCCCCTAAGACCTTTTATGCTATATTTTATTTACCAAGTTCAAGAAGGGCTTATGATGTCATGCGGGGCAAGAGTTAACACAAGTAATTTTGAAGTGGTCCTTATTTAAGTCAGTGTGAGACAGAGCTTACTTGTGTTTTGTGTGGGTTTTTAACAATGCCTTTTCTTGATTTGTAAAAATATGGAATATAATATGGTATATAATATAATCTGGAAGAATATGGCTCAAACCCTTGAGATAAAGACATAATGGGGCTAATGCATTAAATGGGGAAATGGACTTAAACAAATTCTGTTAAAGAGAACAATCGCAGATAAAGTTGCTTATTCATGAATGTCTAAATGGTTGCGTAAAAGTCCAAATCTACATTAATTTACCACTTCCTATTATCATATATTTAGCAAATGCTGCAGTGTGGCAAATTTGGATCCAATTCAGACACTTACAGCAGTCACTGGAGGTCTTTGCATGACTTACCTGCGTGTGCACAGGTAATTCTCCTATCCATCAAGCAAGAGTCTGTCAAAGTACCAAATATGGCAAACAGTACTGCTCCAAATTTGCCAATTTGACTTCACCAGATCAGTGTGGCAAAATACAGGGTTGATGGCAGGAGTAACACAACTGTTCATTTTTAAAGTGTCTTGCAACCAAGTGACAACATGAATGATATGGACATTGAAAGGGATGTATTATTCACTTAACTTAGTGGGACAATAGGAAGATGAGGTTACTGCACTTTACTGGTGGAAATTGCATCACTACATGTTCTACTACTGTTTGACCAACGATGCCACACTAAGCAAAAACTGTATCCAATGCTGTTTGCTTGTTCGCTAAGGGAATCCGCCATTTAGTGAATAAGGAGTAGCAAATTTCTAACAATTGGAGCATACATAAAATTATGAAAATTCACTTTGACAGTTAAATTTGCACTTTCATGAATAAGCTCCTAACATATTTTAGAGTTGTCATCCGACATGATATACATTTGCTGGATGTTATCTATTATCCAACCCATTTGGATCAAAACAACAGATGTCAGAGATAAGACACTTCCTAATGACCCAGCTATTCTCTTTCCCTCAACGATTCCCTGTGTTCTACAAATGCTTAAAAATATAAATCACAAGATATACCGTATGATAGAAGCATTGAGTAGGACCATACACAGACATTAGAGAACTCCTAAACTAGTTTCCATCTCAGATAGTCTGTTTAATTATGCGTATGGAAAAAATGACAGCATACATTAATAATTCCATAGATTTGTACATAAATAGTTAGTCTTAATAGCTTGCATTATCAGCTTCTGTGTATTTTAATCAAATGTAAACTTGTGTGGTAAATACTGTCAAAGGGAATAGATATTACACTGTGATGTTAATTCCTCACAATAGTATGTAGTGAGATAAAGTAGGCTGCTTTTTTCTTCCCATAATATTATGGATATACAGTATAATCTGACGATCAAAGCAATCTGAGCTTGAGTAAAGCTGGTTCCAAATGAGAAAGACTTGACATCTAAAGACTCGCACAGTCTGATTTCAACCATGGGTATCCCTAAGTTGCAAACAGAACTACTCTGTTATACTAGAGCTGCATAGTGCTCTGTCTGGAAGCTCAGGGAATTAGAATCAGATCATCGCCATCTCTGCATAGAAGTACTAGCAGAGTGCAGGCATCTTACTCTTCAGCGCTCCTAGTAGGATGTCATCCTCAAGCACTCCCCCTCAGCCTTGTATAATCCCCATAGGCATGCACAGGCCGTTTCATTAGGATGTGCCCCTAAAGAAAAAATTCTTAAACAAAAATTTTCCTTGTTCTCATTCCTGCTAATTTCCTTCCCCTGCTGTCCCCCTCCATGCTGCTTTCCTTCCCCTGATTTCCTTCCTCCCTTCCAATGAACTACCTGCCCACAACAACCCCCATTCCCTATACTGTGCCTCCCTCACAACCAATGTTCCCTCTAATTTTGTAAAGGCTGTGTGCGCAAGAAATTTCGTATGTGCAAAATTATAAGCCTAAGTAAATAATTGTGCAATACATATATATTTAAATACAATTTTAAATTTTTAAATACCAATTTTTTGTGCGCACCATTTTAATCTGTGTGCGCTGGTTTGACGGGTCATGTGCACGCGCACATGCGCACAGCTTAGAGGGAACATTGCTCACAACCCCCGCCCACACTGTGCTACATCCACAACCCCTTCCCACACTGTGCAGCTCCCACCCCACACCACACTGTGCTGCACCCTCCTTCCTACTCCCTACCCTCTGAAGGAGGAGGGCACTATCTTGATGCTCGCACCCCTCCTTTTTTCTGTCCCCTACCTACCTTTTCTGTAGCCCAGCTCTGTCTGCTGTAGCGCTAAGTGCTACAGAACTCCTCCCTCCTTCCCCCCAGCAATGATTTAACTTCCTGCCGATCACAGGAACTTAAATCATTGCTGGGGGGAGGGAAGAATGCTGTAATGCTAAGCACTACAGCAGACAGAGCCTGGCCACGGAAGAGGTAGGTAGGGACAGGGAAAAGCAGGGCAGGGGTGCGAGCATCAAGATAGCGTCTCCCTCCAGCAGTGCCCTAGGTGGCTGCCTACCCCACAACCCAGCCTTAATACTTTTATCCAACTGACTACCAGTGTTCAAGAGACACACCTCCTTTAAGCGTTTCTCCACAATGAGGCAAGTTGAATGCAACAGAGCTCCTTAGATGCTTCGGTCTTGCTGGCAGCTGCCGAATACAGCCGACAAGGCCCGAAGCAGCCAAGGAGCGTCGTCGCATTCAACTTACCTCATTAGAGGAGGTGCGTCGCTGGAACGCTGGAGGAGGTGAGTTTAGCTATGGATGATGTGGGCGACAGCGCCCCTCAAATAGATTGCGCCCTGGGCAGTCACCCACATCGTCCATCGGTAGAACCGGCCCTGCCTGCTGCTTAGAAACCAATGTAGTCTGCAGCAAGTATCTAAATCAGTGGATATCAACCTGTAGGTTACGACCCCGCCGGGGGTCGCACGACCATCCCACGGGGGTCGAGAACCGCTGTGGCACCTGGAAGGGTTCCAGCAGGGTGATGTCGGCCCAAAACGTCACCACGTGACATGCGTAAGTGATGACATTTGCCCGAACGTCATCACGTGATGCGCATACATGATGATGTTCGGGCGAAACGTCAGTCCATGACGTCACAGGCTGGGGTCGTGGTTCTCAAAAGGTTGAGAACCGCTGATCTAAACGGACTACTAATCAGCACTGCAACATGTAGATTTCATATCTGCCTGATTTAAAATTGATGATATGGGATAACCTAAGATAAAGCTCATTCCTAAATCAGTTCTGGTAGCTTGTTGCATGTTTTCTTTGAAACAAGTGCTGGAAGCAGCCTGTATATTCATCTGTAAATTGTTAATCTGTAGCTTCTAAGTTTTAAATCATAATAAGTGAAAGACCTAGCTGTACCATCCACCCTATATAAAATGCATTTTACTGAACGGAGATCTATGCAACACTATAGCACATGGATATTTATTAAGGTGTTTTTGACTTTTTCACCCATTTTCCCTTGTTTTTTTGAAGGGTGTTTTCCAGTGCATTTTCCTTTTTCTCTAATTTATGAGAAAATCGAAAGTAATTTATCGTCAAAAAATGGGCTAAAATGGCAAAAAAAAAACAGGTAAAAAGCGGCAAATGATGTTTATCAAATATTCCCCATAGGTGTTTATAATTAACCTAAAAATGAAGCTGGGATTTTAACAGAGCAGACGATTACGTCTCCCTGAATTTTGGGTGGTCAGATTGCAAATGCTGCCAATTTCTGCAGAACTACAATTCACAGAGTACATCTCCCAGAGGCTTTCATAAAAGTGCTCGTTTACATCACGGAAACAAATTGAGCTTGCAGGGAGTCTAAATGCAATGCTCCCTGAGAAATATCTCCAAACTACATTTTCCTACGTGTCTACAAATCTTGAATTAGCAGAGAGAAATTTTTTCATCAAAAATGGCAGGTCATATAACTTCTTCCAGACTAGCAATGGAAACAGAAGTTTGCTTCTTTACTGTATTTATGTGTTTGTAAAGGAAAGTTCCGTTAAGACCAGATCTGTTATGCTGTCTATAAGATTTGCAGTTCACATTGAATGCATCAATATCACTTTACCATTACTTTCCCCTTTAATATTACTTGTACAACATTTCTCTTGTAGAATGACATCGACAGCGTAAGTATTGTAAGCATAATCTTTCTCATTCAGGAGAGATGTAATAATTGCTGTTATAATTTCTCATGTGGTTTCATTACCATTGTTATAAATGGTTTTGTTAAATTAGTTCAAAAGACAAATAATAGTAACTTGAATTAAAAATTGGCATAAACATAAGTGGTATTAGAGAGGAAGTGCTCTAATGGCAAAGTATTGTTAGCAAGTATACATAGGCAGTGTCGGATTGAAAACTCAGGAGATTATAGGCACAGAATGTTTGATGTCTTAGGCCACACCCACTAACTGACTACACTTCTTTGTTAAAATGAAGACAGATTAAATTATACAGTGAACTGAAGTGCTGTGTGACTTACAATTTCATGCAAAGGGAAATAACAAATGTTAGAATCAACATTAAAACTACTTTTCAGTTACAATTAATTCCCTTGATTCCACCTGCCTATGTGCCTGCCTAAGAGTGAGGCACCCTACTGACTACAGGCAAGTGCCTCTTGTGTCTATAGGAAAAGCCACCTATATGACCATGCCCAATGAATATCCATTGAGGTCACTTTCTAACCACAAATCAGTTTATTTTAGAGAAGCCAGTGGTTCCACAATGCAACCCATGGTCAATTATTGGGCCCACATCTATTGTTTCAAACCAGCTACACCCATAGCTGGGAAATGTCTGGGATTTAACCAGACTCTGAGGGCTTCTTGGTCTGAAGCTAAATTTTCAGGGTCAGACAGTATATATTCACAATTAGGGACAGTCATATTATTTACAATAAATATCAGTGATTTATATTAGTTCTCTGTTGATTGCACCGTTCTAATAAGAATGATGCAGTTTCATTCTTAATTGTTCCATTCAGTTCTAACTGAAATATTTATTGTCATTGACAATGTTTTATAGTTTTAGAAAGTATGATCAGCAGGGAAAACAAATGTAAACCATAAGACATGTTCCCACATTCTAATGTTTCATGTTTTTTGGATAAGCTTGGTTCAAAAGCTCACACAGGTATGGCTCTTTGTCTACATTATCCAATTAAACATTTCTGAGCAAGGTATAGCGCTGCCAGAGTGCAGAATTTTATCTGACTGTGTAATGATAACTAATCTATTAATGCAGTCTCTGCGGGCAAAGAGCCAGAGTGTAATGCAGTTGCTAGCAGAATGCACAGTCATTCATTTGGAGATGTACTTAACCTGAATGTGATGCAGTTAGATTTTCCTTCTCTCATGGAACCTGTAAAGCTTAAATTATACAGCCCTGAGAGAAATGAAGGCTATAATTTGCATATGATGAATAATTGTTATATTATACTTAGCAGGAGAAGCAGCAAAGACAAATTTTCCTTAACTGAACAAACACTGACACGGTTAAATAAGAGGCAAACAACTTTAATCGCAGTATCAAATCCTAATGCTCCTCATCCACTCCCTGATTATAAGCTTCAACTGGAAACCAGTATTCATACATCCTGAAGCAATCTTCCCTTCCTTGTTATATACACCAATGAGATCAGCCATAACATTAAAACCAGTTGCCTAACAATGCACTTAACCTCCTAGTTTTTAACAAATCTGACCCATTCAGTCATGGACTCTACAAGACGTTTAAAAATGCCCTGTGGTATCTGTTGCCAAGATGTATGCAGCAGATCATTTAAAATGATTGCGCCATTGTAAGAATGCTAATAGCACTAGGCTCTCAATAAAAGTTAAACAGTGCTGGAGAGCTATAACAAAGGCAGGGCACAGGTACATGTGGCAACCACATCCTAAAGATGCTTGATATGAAAAATCAGTTCAAGACCTCAGTCTCTTTGTAATGTTCCTTAAACATTCCTAAACAATGTTTGCAGTTTGGCAGGGGCTACTGAACATAGCCATTGGAATAAGGAAATACTGTTGAAATAAAGTATGCTGTGCATACCCTGAAATAATGTTTAGCTATGTGCTACATATCAAAGCAGCATCCATATGAATCCCAGGACCCAAATTTTTTCGCAGGAGAACATAGACCTGAGCAACACGATGCCTCCTATGACTCTACACATGCACCCAGCCATCCACATAAATTCATCCATCCTGGCCAACTTCTTTTATTTGTCAGTGGTCAAGTTCGAATGCTTCCATGTTCATTGTAGGAACTTTTAGCAGAAAATGAAGAAGCACTGTGTGTTCTGATACCTTTCATGCCAGCATTATTTTTTTAACAAATTTGTGCAGCAGTGGCTCTTCTGCGGGATTGGACCATAATGGGCTAGCATCCATGAGCTTTGATTGCCCACAGCCTTCTCACCAGTTCACTGGACCACTTTTGGTAGGTACAGCATGTGAAGATCATTCTAAATTCCTGCTGTTTTGGAGATACTCTGACCAAGTTATTTAAACATCAGATCTCAATTGCCACTGTCACTTAGACTCCAATGCTTTCCCATTGTATCCTTGTCCCAACACATTAAATTTAAAGAAATTAATTAGCTGTTTTCCCTGTTATATTTTTTTTTCAGCCACGATTGCTGCAACCCAGGAACATAGCAATAGCTGTGACCATTCTCAATTCTCACAGCCCCTTTTCCACCACAGCTGCCCATACTGCTGCTCTGTGGCATCTGTTTCTTTTTATTGGTCCTTGGTAGACACAGGAAGGAGCAGCATTACATGTAGGGCTGGATTTTCCTATAGGCAAAAGGGCACGTGACTATAGGTGGCACAGATAGAAGGGCGCATAACTTCTAGTCAAGGACAAAGGCAGGAGGAATCAAGGCAATTCATTCTAATTGAAAAGTATTTTTAATAGTCAAATGTTGATTCTGACATTTGTTATCTCACTTTGCATGAAATTATGTCACAAAACACTTTGTTATAATTTAGTCTGTGTTTATTTTACAGTGAGGTGTGGTCAGTTAGTAAGTGTGGCCCAAGGCACCAGGCATTCTATGCCTAGATCTTGAGATGTAAATTTGACACTGGTTGATGAGAAAGGGTGCCCCAGTGCAGATTCTGCACTGAACCTGATCATATTAGGCATGTCCTTGCTGCAACCCTTAACATTCTGCCCTTGTCAGTTTTAGAAGATAAGAGCCATTTTGTCCTCACAGATATACATTTTTTTGGATTAAATTCTTGATTAGTAAAGAGCTCCTCGTTTCTCATTATTTTATACAGTTACAAATACCATTCACCAACAGAGGCTAATGTAACCAATATCTACATATCATTTTTACAGTGGAAGAAATGAATTATTTTTGTGAAAGATTTAAGCTAGGGACTGTAAAATTCAGTACAAGTCATTTTATTAGGAATTTCCCATGTGTGTGCTGTATGTACATGACATGTCTGAACAAGAATGACATAAATTCCATTGGTTGGTTCTACAACATTTGATATCACTAGTAAGGATAAAACAATGTTTATTTTGCATGTGCCAGAAATAAGCTTTATGTTTGTTATTATACTTATTACACTTCCTTTCAGGACTTAGTAAAAAGAATACAAAAAGCTGAAGTCAACCAGTGACACAGTGAATAACCAGTTTAAGGGAAATATCAGTCAGCCAGGGCACTGCCATCAGGTGGGTACAGAGGGGTACTGCTGTAGGGGATCAAGCCAGCCAGAAAACCAAGAGGGTGCAACCAGCCAGTCACTTGGAGAAGCCCCCTGTATGATTAAATTGTGAGAATACACTGGGATAGGGGGGTTTCAAATGGAAGCGCTATAAAGAAGACTTGCATTACAAATTACTTCTGTTTATTCTGTTTTTAAATAATAGCAAAATTGATCAATTTCATAATTCATTGAATTAAAAAGCCACTAAACCTATGAAGGGCAATTCCCCATTAAACATTATGAAAAGGAACTTACCTTGCTGAAATTAGAGCATGGTGTATATGCCAATGTCTGTGATCCATAGAGCATAAAATGATCTAATCCCAGCTTCCCCTTCTTTCACCCTGGGCTTGGTCAGTCCTCTATTGGTAGGCAATCCCTGTAACTGTCTGCACCCAGGGCAAAGAGAAGAGGAACTTAACATAAATGTGTTCTGCTTTCCATGGCAAAAAAAGTTTATTATTGGTTTATAGTCATGTTCACCTTCTAGGTAACATCTTAATATGAACCCTAGTACACTAACTTATTTGACAAGTTCACATAGTCTCATTCATTTTTGGCTAAAAAATGCAGTTTTAAATAAGATGTTCTAAACTACAAGTGGCAAAAAACCTGCAATATCAAGTGCTTACTGCCATTGAAAAACCTTAATCCCTTAAAGCCAATCTACATGGGAATTTGGCTCGTAGGAACAGAAAGTCAGAGACCGTTACATTAGGATATCAAGTACACTGAATGTGCTGAACCTCTTTTCACCTGTACAAGCTGCTTTCATGAGATGCATGCAATATGGCAGTTCCCTCTCTACCTTGTAGAATATTCATTTATATAACATTGTTTCTCAGGGTAACCAGCAACGAAGTTTAATTACCTTATACTAGTTACAACTGACCAATAAAAGCCAATTACTTATTACTTGCTGTGTGTATTGCACACAGAATTTGCACCAGGAAGGATGTCAGGCCAGGAAATGGAGCATATTAAAGGTAGTTGTAACCACCTAATGTGCTCCTCTGTCTTGCCCTACCTGTGTAATGGTCATCCCGATGTGTCATGAGACTCTTTGACATTTGGTGC